>PVKE010018548.1:10759-29500 GCA_004027555.1 Craseonycteris thonglongyai | reverse complement strand
TTTCAATTTGGAGTTGCAGGGAAAAGACAAAAATAGAGCTGAAATGATAAGCTCTGTAAACGCATTGAAAGCGAAATGGACTTTGTTGATATCACATCTGCATATCAAGTCTCTCGTGCACTTCCCATATATGAGGAAAATGCTAGGTAACAATGAATTAAACGTGTCATTATTTATTGAGACCCTGCAAGTGCTTCAAGAACAGTTTGAAGAGAGATTTCTGCAGTTTACAAATATCGAGCCAATTGTCTCCTTCTGTATCAATCCTTTTACTTGCCAAATAAATGGAATAGAACTAGCCGCATGTATTGCAGACCTTGTTCAGGGGAAAGCAGAAGAACTAGAGTTAGAAATTTGGAACCTTAAGAACGATATTTTGCTAAAATCCTTAATATCAGAGGACTTAGGGAACATAGTCGACAAAGAAAGGTTCCCATTTTTAAAAAAAGCGGCATATAAAATCAAATTGTTTTTCGGGTCAACGTATTTATGCGAATCTTTGTTTTCAAACATGAATTTAATAAAATCACGATATAGATCTCGACTTACCGATGAGCATCTTAATGATTGTTTGCTAACAGGGTTGTCGTCATACTCTCCTAATTACGAGGCACTGGCCAATGAAATGCAATGCCAAAGATCACACTGACAGATTGTTTTTTTTTTATGTTTTTTATGTTTTTTTAAATGATTTTATTATACGTGTGTTTTTTATTTACTTTGTATTACGTTTTGTATATATGTTTCTTTGTGTGTGTATAATTTGTACAATAAATTTATTATTTTAAAATTATTTTTGTTTATTATTTTTTATTCTTGTTCAATAATTAATATCCTTAGAAATAGCTAGTGCCCGCCGCCCTACCGATATTTTAGAATGTGCCCTAGGGTATAAAAAGGTTGGGAACCCCTGCTCTAAATGGTGGTTAAAATGGGGTTTTACAACCAGTAGACTTGAGTTGAGCTTTGCTCTGATTCTTCCTAGCTGTGTGGCTTTGGGCTTGTCACTACCCTCTCTGAACCTCACTTTTTTCCTCTTAAATAACAAAAATACCTAATGTTAGGGAAGTTTTGAGGCTCAAAGGAGATAACGTCATACCTCTAATAGCAATGTGCTAGTAAATGGTAACATTATTATTCTTAATAATCATCCTGTTAGCATTTTGAGGTAGTTATTATTGTTTCTACCTGACAGATGGGGACACTGAGACTCAGAGAGGTTAAGTGAGTGGCCTGAGGTCACACAGTTAAAAGGGTAGGGCTGGGCTTTCTGCACAGATTTGCTGCGTCTTCCATAACCCCGCGCTGGATTGGGAACCTCCAGGTTCTTGGAGGCACAGTACAGGGTAGACTCATGACCATGCTCTCTGGTTCCTCTGGCTGGGCCTGGTCTAGTTCTCTACCTGGCTTCGGGGTCCACACAAACTCAATCCTGGTGACTAGTCCCTTCCAATGTCTGGGCTGCCTCTAGGGACAGAGAGTCTCTTATTACCCCCATTGCTGGGACTAGCTGGGCCCCTATCTAAGTGCAGGAGGGAGAGTCTGTCCAACCTCAGGACCAGGCCCATTTCAATCCCCGACCTACCCTGACCCAGCTCCCACAGGACTCTGGAGGGCAGGGCTTGCAATGAATGGCGAGCTCCTGCCGTGGCCAAAAGCTGTGGCCTGTGGGGCTTGGTCTCAGAACAGGCTTTGGGTGACTGAGTTCCATCTGAGCTCTTCTCTTTAGCCCCACCTGTTCCCAGGGCTCAGCCTCCTCACGCTTCTCTGCACTTCCAAATCAGCAACATGAATTTGATTTTCTGCACAACTCTGAGGGGCGAGGAGGCACTGTGCAGAGGGACTCTTTCATGCAGCCCGCCAGTGATTCCTCCACTGGTGAAGCAGTGGTGATGTGCCTTCTCTGTGCCCAGCACTGTCCCAGCACCAGGGATACAGCAGGGAACAAGACACCGTGGTCCCTGCCCTCACTGTGCTTACTTTCCAGTGGGGACCTAGGCAGTCAGTCAACACACGACTCTCTGAAGTGCTGGGCAGTACTCAGGGCAAAATGGAAGCGTGGAACAGGATAGAGAGAAATGGAGGAGGAGGCGGTGGTGTCTGCGGCGCCTAGTTTGTAACAGGCTGGTTGAGGAAGGCCTCTGACAAGGGAGCACTGTGAGCTGAGGCCTGAAGGAAGTGAGCCATTTATAAGGATATCCAGGGAATGAGTTTCCAGGTAGAGGGAACAGCCAGTGCAAAGCTCTCAGGTGGGAGGATGGTAGGAGTGTTTGAGGCACAGCCTGAAGGCTGGAGCAGAGTGAAGGAGGAAGAGAGTGAGTTGAAAGTACTTCATCTCATTTAATTCTTACCAGTTCCCTAAGCTGGGTGTTATTAACCACAATGCTACTAATGAGGACACGAGGCTCAGAGAGAGGCCGTTTGATGAAGGTCACACAGCAGAGAAAGGCTCTAATACTGGCTGCATGTGAATTCTCCTCACTCTCCTTCACCATTTCTCTGGATGTTCTAACTGGGTGATGCAGCGGAGGGTGACCGAGGGTCCAGAGGTAGGGTGAGGGCTGGACATGTCTGGAAGTGCGGCTCTGAGCACAGGCAGGACTCAGCCCTGGGGCCGGGAGGCCCACAGTGGCCCCAGCTGGAAGGTTCTTTAAGGTTGGGGTGCTGGGCTGTGACAGGGCAAGACGGATGAGAGCTCTGGGCTTAGCACCCGGCCGAGTTTCCTGAATGGGTTTCATCCAGATGGTCTCTGGGAGGATAAGGTTTAAGAAGATTGATTCCCTGGGAAGGGAGGACAGGAAGGAGGAAGGGCTCCTGGCGGGCCTGTCCACAGTGCAAACGTCTCTTGTCTTCAAGGAAAGGGAACTACTGCTTAGAAAGGTGTGAGTGCCGGAGCTTAGTGGCCTGCGTGCTTTGCAGGCCTGAGGAGATGGGTGGAAGGGCAGGGAAAGGCGTGGTGCTGGCCCCCCAAGGGGATGGCTCCCATCCCTCTGGGCAGGGGTGCTTGCAGCCCTTACAGTGTTTGGGGACCACTGGAGTCCCATCGCCTTGGCCCCAGGTGGATTTCTCCCTCATCTGCTTCCTCCTTCACCTCTGAATGACTTAAGGATTCCTGTGTGTGTGCTCACAGCTTCATGCCTCCAGGCCTGGGCCTGGAAGCCCGTATCATGCGTTATTCTGTGCTGGGATAGAAAGTGAGGTGGCACTTACTCTGTGTGTGTGTGTGTGTGTGTGTGTGTGTGTGTGCAGGAAGTGGTACATGAAACTTGTGTTATTGTGGGAAAGCAGGTATGCTTATAGAAGTTGCAGAGGTCTTCTGGAAGAGAAAGGATCAACACGCCAACTCCCGTTGTATAAGGTTTGAAAGTATTAGTCTTTAGAGGGTGTAGGCCGTAAAGCCCCAGGGCAGTGTTCTAAAATAACTGTGGATATCTGTGACTCTACCCAAAATGTTGCATTGTCCGTTTTAAATGGGTGATGTGTGCATATATCAAGGTAAAGTAGTTATTAAACCAACTAAAGGACTCAGTAGCAGGATGAGCTACTAAGGCCTCTGCGATAAAATCACTGGGGTGGACATGGGACAAGTGGGTTGGTTGGTGGAAGGGGAGGAGGCTCTGGGTAGGGCAGGGAAGGCAGTAGAACCCAAAATTCGCCTTGGTCCAGCTGTCTTGGTTTGTGCCCTGGGACTTGGTGTGTGGCGACGTCTTCTTCTTCTTAGTATTTTTAGACCATTTCAAACAGATAAAGATACCGAAGGTTTCTTAAGAAAATGTCAAACAGAAATTTTCTAATATCCAAACTAGAGGGGGATAGTATAATGAATTCCAGTGTACCCATCACACAGCTTCAATTATCAACTCGTGGTCGTTATTTTTTATCCATGTCTCCATTCACTTCCTTACTTCCTAGTTATAGTGAAGTAAATCCACATCTCATCGTTTCATCTGAAAAATACTGTTACACCAAAAGAATCAACAGTAATTCCTTAAGATCATGAAATAGCCAGTCATTATCCAAATTTCTAAATGTTTCATTAATGTCATATTTTAAAAAAATTTAGTTTGTCTGAGTCTGAATACAAATAAGGTCTACGCATTGTGCTTAGTTGATATCTCTCTGAGTCTTCATATGTTCCTCTATTTTTTTCTTGAAGTTGATTTTTTGGAAGAAACTGAATTGTTGTTGAGAAGAGTTTCTCACATCCTGGATTTTCTAATGGCATACAGTGTTCCCTCGCCACTTCGCGCTTCATGGTTTGTGGCTTCAGTGCTTCGCGGGTTCCCCCAAAATATTCATCAAAAAATAAAAATGAACAAATACAACCATGTCGGCAGCCACATGGCGGAAAGGAGCGTTGTTTCATGTGGATGCGCGAGAGAGAAGGATCCCTGCATGTCAGACAAAGAGATGAGCTGACTCAGAGTCCATCCCACGGGCTCTCATAAAGGCGCGTGATGGGCTTCCGGTGCCACATCGACCAATGAGAGATTGATGAAGACCTCCTTGAGATGACAAAGTCTGCAAGTGAGGAAGAAAACGAAGAGGAAGACGAAGAAGAAACTGAAAAGCGTGGCCTTACCCTGGAGAACCTGCAACAATTGTGCAACATGGCAAGAGCGATGCAACAATTTGCACAAAACATTGACGACAATATGGTTCGAGCTGTCGAGTTCAGCCATCGCGTTGACGGGGTTATGTCCTTGTACAGGGGAATTTTGAAGGAAAAGAAAAAACAAAGACCACAACTACCCATCACCATGTTTCTCTCCAAGGTAAAGCCCCGGCTCTCCCGTCAGCGCCTCCAGCAGAAGAGTCTCCGAGTGAGCCTAACGCTTCTACGAGTCACGTGGGAGCCTCTCCTCCGCCACCCACACAAGACTCTTCGCCTCTCTCAGAAAGCAATGTTGATTCATGTTTATTACTGTATAAGGTTTTGTCATTCACCTTATTCATTAGCACTGACACGTTTAAGTAAATACATATACTGTTGTAATTTGTCTTAACTGAGTAAAGTATGAATACTGTTTACATATTTAAAACATTCTTGTACCCGCATACACGAAAATTCCTAGGGGCAAATCCTACTTCGCGGTTTTTCAGCTTTCCCGGAAGGTTCTGGTCCCCATTAACGGCGAAAAATGAGGGATCACTGTATTTAGCAAGTTCCTCTGGGCTCTGAATTTCTTATAAATTGGAAGTTGGATTTAGAGCAGGGATGTTCAACCTTTTGGCTTCCCTGGGCCACACTGGAAGAGGAAGAATTGCCTTCAGCCACACATAAAATACACTAACACTAATGATAGCTGATGAGCTAAAAAAAAAAAAGAAATCACACACACAGAAATCTCAGAATGTTTTAAGGAAGTTTAGAAGTTGTGTTGGGCTGCATTGAAAGCCGTCCTGGGCTGCATGTGGCCCACGGGCCACAGGTTGGACAAGCTTGATTTAGTGGTTTGATCAGATTCAGGTTTTTTGTTGTAGTTGTTTCTGTTTTTGGCAAGTCTACCTCAGTGATGGTGGTGTATCTTCCATCAGGAAACATAATGTATTTTTGTGATCTTAGAGACCAAAGGCTGCAAAAACTATTGTTCATTCTTCATTTGTTGGCAAAGGGAAATTTCTCCTCATCTACTGTTTGGTTATCCAGTGGTACAGTTTATGCAGGAAAAAGCAGGATAAAGCTGGATTCATCTTTTTGTTTACCAGTTGTCAAAAGAACAAGTTAGTTTCCTGTTATCCACCTAGGTTGACTGATTGTTTTGTTTGCTTTTAGTATCATTATAAACTCATACATTTAAACACATTTGATACATTTCAATCCATTACAGTTAATTTTCTTATTGATGCCCACCTTGTCCCCACTTTGTCCAGTGGGAGCGCTGTAGTTGGCTCCTGAGTCCTTTTGATATGACCCTAGTGGTCTTTGGGAAGTCCTTGCTGGTTGGTTTGACATGGTTCATCTTTTCCTTTTCTTGCTTCAGAACTGGGATTAGCCATTTCCTGTGGGCGAATAAATCTAGGCCCACTTTGGGGGAGGGACGTTCTCTTTCACACTGTGTGTACCACCTGACCCAGGCACTGCATGACACAAAAAGTTCACCCCTGTCACATTGCTGAGGACAGGGTAAGTGGCAAAGGTCTCAGCATAAACAGCCCTTTCTCAAGAAAGCCCACCCTGCTCCCTAAGACCACACCAGCAGCCCCTATTACCTTCCCTGCTTTACTCACTTCTTCAATGGTCAACATTTTTAGCTGCAAGCAACAGAAACTGCCTCTGGTAACTTAAATGAAAAAGAAGTTGATTAAAAAATAAATAATGCTTCTTGGCCTTTTGGCTAAGATCAAGTTAAAAAAAGTATTTATTAGGATATTGGTTTGGTTACATTGACAGAAAGATAAAGATAGAGGGTTTATTTCTCTCTTGTAAAAAATAAGATGATAGGCAGTTGGAACAGGGGAGTCTTAGGGTGACTCTGTTTCTTAAAGTTGTCCAAGGACCCAGGCTCCTTCTGCTTGTTGCTCCACATCCTTTAGGACAGTGCTGTCCAATACAGCTGTTGATGATGATGGAAATGGTCTCGGTGTAGGCGGTTCAGTACAGTAGCCATTAGCCTCATCAGTCTCTTGAGCACTTGAAATGTGGCCAGAGTGACTGAGAAACTGAGTTTTAAATTTTATGTCATTGTAGTTAGTTTAAGGTGGCCCATGTGGCTACTAGCTCCAGTGTGGGCAGTATATCTCACTTATCTGCCTGGATGAAAGAGACTCCACCAATCTACCTTGCAGATTTCAGGAAGGTGAGAAGACAGGGGAGGGTGAGCAGCTTCCTTCTGAGGATGCACATCACTTCCTCATATTCTATTGGTTGGAACTTAGTCAGAAGGCCACACCTAGCTTTAAAGGAGTCTGGGAAATGAAGTCTCTGGTTGGAGAGCCTTGTATCCATGTGATATTCAGCAGTAACTGCTACTAAAAGAGGGGGAGAATAGACATTGGTGGAGAATTAGAGACAAGGAAACTAGAACACTGTTGCTACAAGTCTGGAGGTGAGGAAGGCAGAGAATCAGGCTTTAAGGCCTTCAAAGCAGACATACTTACAAAGCTCCAAATTCTCACTGTGAGGCTGATCCTGTATCTTGCTCACCATGTGCTCTGGAATATAACTTGAGGGGTTAATACCGTTACTCTGAATCTTAAAGCAGGATCTCCAAGTTCCACAGCTAACTGTACATTCATTTCATTATTTAATCCTTAAAAAAACATCTAGGAGGAACTGTCACAATTTCCCTTCCAATCTCGCCTTTTGTCTTCATATCACCTGTTCCTCTGTGTGTCTGTGTTTTTCTCTACTTGTCTGTCTCAAAACTCCCCTTGCCTCTCTTTTGTAGGGACACTTGTCATTGGATTTAGGGCCCACCCAGATAATACAAGGTAAGCTCCTCCCTTCAAGAAGCTTTACCATTTCACATTTTTTCCCATGTAAGGTAATCGTCACAGTTTCTGGGAGTAGGACACAGACATGTCTTTTTGGGGTCACCATTTGTCCCACTGCAGCTCAAGTCACATACCTGGTAAATGGGCCCCTGGGCTGCACAATTCTAGGGACACAGTGTTTAACATAGTGGCCTCCCTGGTGACAGCAGAGCTGAGACTTGAATCCAGGCCAACCTGATTCTAAAGTCCACTGTTTCCATTAGAATTGAACCTAAAGGATTGAGAGGTAGAGCAGTTCTAGATCAGAGAGCCACGATTAGCCTGCATCAACACTGAAGGCTGGACTGAAGTGCACACCCGCCATGAGCCACTCCGCTCCACGGCCACTGGGTTTCTTCTTGGTCTCTCTCCCCCTCGCCCCCCTCACTAGGTCCCCCCACACCCTGGTGGGGCGCGCTATGCCTCTAAAAGAGAAGAACTCACATCTGTAAAGTGCTTTATCCTTTATGGAGCAATTTCACATAATATGAAATTGAGGACTTTTAAAAAAGAATTGGTGCCACTTACTGTTCTTGATTTAAAAAGCAGAAGAGGAATTGAGTTCCGTTGTTATTTTCAAGGAAAAACAGTCCCCAGGTTAAGTTGACTTTTGTATATGATGCTTGCTTGATTTCTTTTGGGGGTCAGTGGCCTTGGATAAAAATAAAATATAGCCATGCTCCTGATGCCTGAGGAACTGGAAAGACAACAGGAGTTTTGAGCAGCCCAAGGCAGGAAGAAGCCAGCCCCGGGCAGAGGGCTGCAGAGAAGGGAAGCTGCCCAAAGTCCTTGCTTGCCTGCACGGGGGGCCTGGGCCCAGGCTCTGAAGGGTGGGGTGCCAGCCTAGGACAGCACCTGCTAGCCTAGCACCTGGACGGTGATGGCTGCTCTTCCTGGGTTTCTGCACATGTGCTCTCAAGGACACTCATTCTCATTCACTGCAAAGCTGCTCATGATTCACACTCAGAACCTACATAGATACTTGTGTGTACACGTGTGCACACACGTGCAAACACAGACACACTTGTGAATAATTCATAGTACTTCTTAGGTATTTACTATGGCCCGGTAGCATTTGACTACATGCTTTTTATTATATTCATGAAATCATTTCAGTCCTTACCACAACCCTGGGAGATAGGTAATATCATTTTTTCCCATTTAACAGATGTGGAAACTGAGGCACAGAAAGGCTGAGTAACTTGAACTGCATTGAACTTGAACCCAGTCCATCTGGGACTAGAGTCCGCTGCTTTACCCAGCCCCATCCCCCTGGCATACATGAGCATTCTCATGTACACATAGACCCATGGTCGCACATGTGGACAAACACACCTGTATATACACACCTTCTGCTACTCACAATGCTGCCAGACCTGTTTGTGTGCAAATGCACTCTGGCACACACACACTCACCCGCTGCCCCTCCACGTGTACTGCTGCTTCTCCCACCTCCCTGCCCTTCCCAGGGACGGGCTTTCTTCTGAAACCAGTGACTGAGACCAGGCCTGGCTGGGTGTCAGGGTCAGGATGGGGGCAGTGTGGCCCCTGACAGCGTGATGGAAAGCAGGAAAGTCACAAATAAGCAAACAGCCCGTCCTGGGTACAGCCTCGCCAAGCATTTCCTGAATGTCCAGGGGCCTGTTTATTTTTTGACGGCTGTCCAGAGCCGACCCCCAGTCTTTCCCTTCCCGAATGGCTGTCTTGATGGAGCCATGGTGCTAAGCGTCTGTCTCACTCAGGGCTCATGTTTACAGATGTCTCTCTTCTCTAACTGAGGCCGGGGGGGCCCTCAAGAGGTGAGCCCAGTCTACCTTTCTGCCTTGTGTCCCCCAATCCTGGGTGCCCTGCTGCTGGCTTTCTGACCTTATACGCTTCAGTCCACTCCCACCTCCTGGAGCTGTCTTCTGCCTGGGATGCCCAATGCCTGTCCTCCAGGTAAATCTTACTCTCCTTCCTGGACCTCACTCAGTGACACCTTCTCCAGGAAGCTGCCTAGTATTATGGTATTTCAAGGTGTAAGGAATCTCTTCCTTCTCCTGGCGCTTAAAAAAAAGTTTAAAATATTTTAATTGTGGTAAAGTATACATAATGTAAAATTTATCATCCTAACTATTTTAAAGTGAGTAGTTAAGTAGTGTTAGGTACATTTATATTTTTGTGCAACCAATACCATTAATCCACAGAACTCTTTTCATTTTGCAAAATTGAAACTGTACCCATTAAATAATTACTCCCTATTTCTCCACCCGCCAGCTCCTGACAAGCATCCTTCTGCTTTCTGTCCCTATAAAGTTGACTACTTCAGATATGTAAGTGGAATCATACAGAATTTGTCTTTTGGGATTGGCTTATTTCACTCAGCATAGCTTTCTCAATGTTCATTGATATTGTAGCATATGTCAGAATTTCCTTCCTTTTAAATGCTGACTAATATTCCATTGCACATAATCGAGTATACTACATTTTGTTTATCCATTCATCCATCTATGGGCTCTTGGGCTGCTTCCACCTTTTGGCTCTTGGCTACTGAATAATGTTGCTATGCACAGGGGTGTACAAATATTTCTTTGGCACTTGTTTTTTTTAATACAGCACTCATTTGTTCCTTCATTTGTTGATGGACATTTGGTTGTTTCCAGTTTTTGGCTATTACAAATAAAGCTGTTACAAACATTTGTCTACAAGTCTTCATATGGACACATGCTTTCATTTCTCTTTGGCAAATATCTGGGAGTGAGCTGAATCATATGTTTGGTGTATGGTTAACTTTGTAAAGAGACTATCAAATTGTTGTCCAAAGTGATTATCCCATTTTACATTCTTAGTAGCAGTGTATGAGAGGTCTAGTTTCTCTGTATCCTCACTAACACTTGGTAGGGTCAGTCTTTTTAATTAGAAAGAATATTTCTAATTGGTGTGTAGCTTTCAACATGGTTTTGTTCCACACAGATGGGCGGGGGCCGTGCAGGGCAGGAACCAGGCCAGGGGCCTCCCGCATGGGAAGCACACCCCAGTTCGGCATATGGGTCCGCATGGGCCAGGGCCAGAAACCAATCCTTGGACCTCAGGGTTGCAAAGTGAGCCCCAAACCCGCCAAGCCATCCCAGCTTCCCTGACAATATTTTTTGAAGACTAGAAAATTTTGATTTTGATGAATTCCAATTTATCATTTTCCCTTTATCTATCACGTTTTTGATGCCACATCTAAGAAAGTTTTCCTAATTTCAGGTCACAAAGATTTATAGACGTTTTATAGTTTTAGGTTTTACATGTAAAATCTATGCTCTATTTTGATCTAATTTTTTTGCACATAGTACAAGATATGAATTGAACATCATTTTTTACATATACACAACCAATTGTTTCAGCATCATTTGTTGAAAAGACTATCCTTTCTTCACTGAATTGCCTTTGCATCTTTGTTGAAAATTAATTATCCATAGTTGTGTGTTCATTCCGTTGCTTTGATCTATTTTTCTATCTTGATGCTAATATTATTACACTACCTGATTAACAGTAGCTTTATGATAGGTCTTAAAATCAGGTGGTGCTAGGCTTCCAACTTTGTTATTTTTTAAATTTGTTTTTATTCTAAGTCTTGTATTTCCATATGAATTTTAGAATCAGCTTGTCAATTTCTACATAAAAGCCTGCTAGGATTTTGGTTAGGATTGCTTTGATGCTGTGCACAATTTGAGAAGTGACCTATTAACCATCTCCTGACCTATGAACATGGAATACTTCTATCTCCACTTTTTTAGATCTTCATATTCTCTCAGGAATTGTTTATAGTTTTCAATGTACTAGTCTTACACATCTTTTGTCAGATTTATGCTTAAGTAGTTCTTATTTTTTATGGTATTATAAAGAATTAAAAAAAAATTTAAGCTTTTTTGAGATATAAGTAACAAAACTTTAAGATAATTAAAGTGTACATTGTGATGATTTGGCATATATATACATTGTGAAAGGAGTCTCCCCATCTAGTTAATTAACCCATCCAGCAACTCACATATATATCTTCTTGTGAATGTGAGAATATTTAAGTTCTATTCTCTTGACAAATTTCAACTATACAATACAGTGTTATCAACAGTAGTCACCATGTTACACACTAGATTCTCAGACTTTTTCATCTTATAGCTAAAAGTTTGTACCCTTTTACCAATATCTCCCTATTTCCCCTAGTCCCCGGCAACCATTTTTATATTCTCTGTTCCTATGAGTTTTACTTTTTATAGATTCACACATAAGTGATATCATGAAATATTTTCTTTCTCTGTCTGACTTCCATCCCTGTTGTTGCAAATGGCAGGATTTTCTTTCTCATGGCTGAATAGTATTCCACTGTGTGTGTGTGTGTGTGTGTGTATCATGTCTTCTTTATCCAGTCATCTGTTGATGAATGCTTAGTTGTTGTTTTTAAGTTTTATTTATTTATATTATTAATGTTTTGACAGAGAGAGAGAGATACAGAGACAGAGACAGAGAGAGAACTAAACTGGGGGCACTCCCCAGTTCAGCATATGATTCCGCACGGGCCGGGGTCGGGATTCGATCCTCGGTCCCCCTGCGTTGCAAAGTGAGCGCTTAACCCATTGAGCCATCCCGGCTTCCCCTGTTGTTGTTTTTTTCTCTCCATATCTTGGCTATTGTCAATAATGCTGCAGTGAACATGGAATACAGATGTCTCTCTGTAATCTTGTTTTCATTTCCTTTGGGTATATACCCAAAGGTGGGACGTTTGGATCATATGGTAGTTATATTTATTATTTTTTAAGGAATCTTCATATAATTGTCTATAGTGGCTGTACCAACTTACATTTCCACCAACAGTTCACAAGTATTCCCTTTTCTTCACATCTTTGCCAACACTTATCTCCTGCCTTTAATCATAGTCATTCTACTTTCCATTACAATAGAATTTGAATTTTTTGACACCTCCAATTGTTTAATGCTAGTATATAGAAATACAATTGATTTTAGAAATTGATTTTGAATCCTACAATTTTGCTAAACTCATTTATTATTAATAGTTTTTGTAGATTTTTGTATGCCAATGGGTTTTCTGCATAGATGATCATGTCATTGCAAATAGAGACAATTTGCTTCTTCTTTTCCAACCTGGATGCCTTCTTAAAAATCTTTTCTTGCCCTATTGGATTACCTAGAACCTCTAGTACAGCACTGAAAAGGAGTGACAAGAGTAGACATCATTATTGTATTTCTGATCTTAAGGAAAAAGCACTCGGTCTCTCAACATTAAATATGATGCTAGCTGTGAACTCACCACAGAGCCCTTTATCGGGTCAAGAACATTTCCTTCTATTTCCAGTTTCTTGAGAATTTTCCTTTCTTAAAGATTTATTTTATTGTTTTTAACAGAGACAGAGAGACAGAGGCAGAGAGAGACAGAGAGAAGGGAAAGGCCCAGAGCAGTCTTCATAGCTGTATGTCATCAGTTTTTGACATGGTTTTGTTCCACACAGGTGGGCAGGGCTGCGCAGGGCAGGAACTGGGCTGGGGGCCTCCCAAATGGGAGGCACGCCCCCTCAAGCCAGGGGCTGAACCCCGGGGGATGGGGAGACAAGACCGAACTGGGGACCTCCCATATGGGAAGCACACCCCAGTTCAGCACATGGGTCAGCACAGGCCAGTGCTGGGATTTGATCCTCAGTCCCCAGGGCTGCAAAGCGAGCACTTAACCTGCTGAGCCATCTCGGCTTCCCCTTGAAAATTTTCATCATGAATGGGTGTTGGATTTGTCAAATTCTTTTTCTGCATAGATTCATATAACCAACTTGCTTTTATCCCCTTCATTCTATTAATATGGCACAACACATTAATTGATTTTTGGATGTTAAATCAACCTTGCATCCTTGGGATAAACTCTACGTGATCATAATGTATTATTCTTTTTATATATGGTTGGATTTCATCTTCTAAAATTTGTTAATTTTTGCATCAAGATTCATGAGGGGTATTGGTCAATAATTTTCTTTTTTAGTAATGTCTTTCCAGTTTTAGTGAAGTGATGATAGCTATAATAGCTTCATAGAATGAGTTCCTCTTTAATTTTCTGAAAGAATGTGTAGAATTAATGTTATTTCCTACTTAAATGTTTGCTAAAATTCACTAGTGCTGTCATCTGGGCATGGGAAGGTTTATAACTACAAATTAAATTTCTATAATAGTTACAAAAATATTCAGAATATTTTTTTCTTCTTGAGTGCGTGTTAGCAGTTTGATGAAAAATTTTGGCCATTATTTCTTTTTCCTTTGGGGATTCTAGTCATGTGTATGTGTATTATATAGATAATGTATAATATACATATATTTTAAAGATTTATTATTATTTTTTATTGTTTGAGAGGTGAGAGAGGGTGTGTGTGTGTGTGTGTGTGTGTGTGAGTGAGTGTGTGTGACAGAGATAGAGAGACAGAAAGAGAGAGAGAAGGAAGAAAGCCCAGAGCAGTCTCCATAGTTGTACATCATTAGTTGTGACATAGTTTCATTCCACACAGGTGGATGTGGGGCCTCCTGTGTGGGAGGCGAGAACCTTCACTGTGTGGCTAAGCAATTACCGGTTGTGCCACAGTTCAGCATGTGGGTAGGGGCCAGGACTTGATCCCTGGACCTTGAGGTTGCAAGGCAAGCACTGAACCTGCTGAGTTATCCCGGCATCTCTGGTATATGTATTATATATAAGATGTTATGTTGCTTGAGTTGTTCTCCAGCTTACTGAAGATGTGTTCACTTTTATTCCTCTAGAAGTTGATACATTTTTTTAAAAATGTCTTTATGTATCTACTTACCATGTATGCTCTATGATTACAATTATAATAATTGTTTTAATGTTCTTATTTGTTAATTCTAACACTTGTGAGAGTTCTAGGTTTTTATTGATTGATTTTTCTCCTCTTTATGGGTTGTACTTACCTACTTTTTTGCATGGGTGGTAATTTTTGATGGATGCTGGACATTTTGAATTTTACTTTGTTGTGTGCATTGTTTTCTTATAAATATTTTTGAGCCTTGTTCTGGAGGCCATTAAGTTACATGAGATAGTTTGATTCTTTTGGGTCTTGCTTTTAAAATTTGTTAGGTGGCACCAGAGTAGTGTTAATCTAGGGCTAATTTTACCACATTACTGAGGCCATTCTACCCACCCAGTGAAAAACAAGGGTTTCCAGTTTGACTGGTGGAAACAGCAAATATTCTTGGCCCTCTAATCTTTCCTGGTAGTTCTTTTCCTGGCCTCATGCACCACGCTCTGGTCAGTACTTGGCTGAGTACTTGAGGGTGCTGCACATCTCTCTGTGCAACTTCCTCCTCTCCAGGACTCTACACTGCAAATACCAGATGCCTTGGTTTCCTCAGAGACCATCTTAGCTTCATCTCCTTGACTTACCTTCTTAACTAAGATCTGCCTGGGGTTCTTCCTCCTTGTGTTGCATCCTGGAAGCTCTCTCAAGGCACTAAGTTGGGAAAAGTGTGTGGTTCGCTTCTTTGATTTCCTATTGCTGTTGCATGATGTTCAATGTCTCAAAAATGGGCTCATATACCTTATAGTATATTTTAGTTGTTTCAGGCGGGAGGGTAAATTCAGTTCCTGTCACTATGTCTTGGCTGGAAGGGGAAGGCACTCAGTGTTATTTTGCTTTCAGCAATAGTGCCATTAAACTAGGAGACTAGTGGTTCTGGAGGAGATTGAGGTGGGTCATAGGATTGGCTGGAAGCAGGATGAGTTGATATGAAAGGGTGTGCTTCTCTGTGCCCATAGCTGTGATCCTGTTTTCCCTGATTGCACATCTGTCTGCAGCTCTGATGCATTTTTCTGGAGCCCGGAAGCTGCCTGTGGCTGCCTCTGAGACAGGGCCCTTCCTTCTGTCTGCTCAGTTGAAGCTCCAGGCTGCTCAGCCATCCTGCCAAATTTCTGTTTCACACCCAGGTCCATCAGGCCTGGGTTGGCCTGTGGCAGGCTGTAGATGAGCCAAGCAGACATTTGCTTTCTATAGTTCTGGTTGGGAAGACATGGCAGGAACAGAATGGCTTTTCTGTTTTGAGTCTGCTGGGGCTGACCTGGGGCCTGCCTCTCCTTTCCCTTCCACAGCAATCTCACAAGCCCCAGGTTGACCCTTCTGTGGTTCCTGGCTGGAGTGCTGGTCTCTCTGGTCCTAGGGGTAATCTGGTTGCTGCTGTGAGCCCAGCCCGAGTCTTGGAGGAGCACCACTTAGTGTTCCTCATGGGGGACCTTTCCATGGGCCTCCAGAAGAGCCAATGCCATCACACTTCCAGGGGATTTAGCCTTTACCAGAACTTTCTCCTTTTCCTTTCTTGTTCCTCCCACCTATGCCAGGGGATGGTCAAGGATTGAAATTGTCTAGGCCACCTCCATAGCCTCCACCTCCTTCTGAGGCCTTTTTCCTGAAGGTGGACAAAGCACACAAAGCTTTCTGTAACAGGTAGTAGATTTACCACAATAGTTAGAAGGAAGGTGTATTCAAGGCCCCATGTGTCAAGATGAATAATCAGCCCAAGAATTCTAGAATTAATGCAGTCCAAAAAAAGAGGAGATTTAATCCAATTAAGTATATTGCGTAGATATGTCCCTAATGACCCATCAGTTCAGCTACCTAGGAAATGTATATTCCATAGAAAATTTCCCAAAGGTTCGTAAGTGGACGTGTCCATGTTCACTGTGGCGTAGTATATGGTGGTGTGGAGTTGGAGTCAATCTGATTGACAGCCTGCCTGAGGCTGGATGAGAACCAGGTGCAGGGGATACCTTATAGTACAGTGTCTCTCATTCCATGATGGCCTTTGTTTGAACTCCTCCTGGGATGGGCAGCTCAGAGTGACATGCTATATCTTTGGGAAGTTCACATTGTACCAGAGTTCCATCTCCCTGCAGATGATGGTAACAAACTTGCTATCTTGGTGGTGGGAGTGTGCATGTGAAAGAAACATTGTGGATTCAATCATTCAATCATTCATTCATTCATTCATTCATTTGACGGTTATTGGGCAACAGCCTCTGTTAGATTTGGAGATGTAAGGGTCTCTGCTTAAAATCTAGTAGGGGAAACAGACATTAAACAAACAAACAGGTCATTAAATTGATGATTCTGGCAATAAAGAAAAATAACAGCATTTTTATGATCTAATTAAAGTTAATGGTGGGGAGATAAAGGAAGACTCTTCTGAAAAAGGAACATTGAAATGAGACTAAGAGCTGAGTAGAACTAGGTAGGAAAAGGAGTGGGGAATAGTGTCCCAGGTAGGGCCATGAAGCACAAAGCTCATGGGGTGGGCAGGAGGCGGGCCCACTTCAAGGAACTGCTCTCCCTGGCCGGAGCAGCGGCCTGGGCTGCAGTGAGCAAAGAGCCTGGGGACAGAGGCAGGGTTGGGAACACATAGAGCCACCTGCCTGATAAGGTGACCACATAATTTATCATCCAGACTGGGACACGTCTGAGGCTGAATGGGGCGCTACTAATAATAATGTTGGGATAACAGGTCACCCTGACTGTAGGTCCAAGTAAAGAGTGGGTTTTATTCTTAAGGACATAAGAAGCCATTAGGGTCTTGAGGAAAAGGAGTTGTGATCTGATTTGCACCTGGAGGGCCTGAGGAAGGACCATAGATCTCAGAAACCTCCTAGTATCCTTCCCGTCCTGAAGAGAAGCCTCTTGAGAAAGTTTTGGGAAACAGCAGAAATCTAGGCATGAGAGAGGCAGCCAGGAACTCAGAAATGGCCAGTGGAGTCCCACCGGATGGGCGGGGAGCTGCATCTGTGGTGTCCCTGTTTGAGTGTGCCACCTGCCTCCTGCCTGCTTCCGGACAGACGTCCTTCCCAGCACATGACTCTGCCTCCAGCTGAACAGGAAGGAGCAGTGAGGAGAAGAGTCCTGTGGTACCACAGGCTGATACTGGGGGGAAGCCCAGCTGCAGGTGGGAGTGGGAAGGGAACAACCCTCTTTATAATATAACAATAACATAGATGAATTTGACTGTCAAAGACTTCAAAGGCAAGAATGTGAGATGTATGAATAAGGTGACAAGGCTCCTGTTTTGGCGCCCCTGGTCTTCAGCGTGCTGATCTCCCGTTGCTGTGGGAGTCACCCCGTCATTTCACTTACTCAGCTTGTTGTCTACTTCAAGCAGAGGCCACTGCTGGCTCTGGAGTTCACATATAGGGGAATGGTCATGGTGCCACATCTCCCCTCACACACATAGATCCACAGACACAGGTCCAGAAGACAAAACCAAACTCCCACCACTAGGGAGCTTGGAGTGGACAAAACTCAGAGAAGATGGTGGCTTAGGAGGGAACCAAATTTCCAAAACTCCCCAAAGCTGTCTGTGTACATATCTAGCAAATGAGTTTTTCTCCAACTGGGACCCAGGTCTCTTCCATGAGCATAAGAGGTAGCCAAGGGTAAGGACTGGGTGTGGCAGGCACTGTTCATTACTACCCAACAAGTAGCCCCTCTTCTTCCCTGTTAACAATGTGATTTGAGCAATTAGCAACTGGAGAGTTGTTGATCTTTTGGGAATCTGGGACTCTGGGCTCTCCCCCAGGCCCAGGAGATAAATCA
Source organism: Craseonycteris thonglongyai (assembly GCA_004027555.1). Lineage (NCBI taxonomy): Eukaryota > Metazoa > Chordata > Mammalia > Chiroptera > Craseonycteridae > Craseonycteris > Craseonycteris thonglongyai. The sequence continues at coordinate 11,420 of PVKE010018548.1, read as the reverse complement.
TGATGGGTTTAAATGAGTCATGGTAAGTCCTTCCCTTGGTCAATGATTGACCTAGATGGGGGAGAAGGTGGGAAATATAAGATCCAGTTCTGGGTGGGGAGACACAAAGGGAAGTCTGTTGGGGAGGTCTCCTCCTAAATAAAAAGATAAAGTCTTAGCTGGAGAATTCCTTTCCTCCCTTCTCTCTAAGCCCTTTTCCCTCCCTGGACTGACAACATGATTATTGGTGGTGTAGTAGCCACTTTGTAGCCAGAATGTAAGAAACTAGAATGCAGGGTAATGGTGTGAAAAGATAGCTTGGCATTCCATGACGTGCAGCCAAAGTGTGGCCTTGACTCCCACCTCCATGAAGTAGCGAGGCTTCCAGTTTGGGGAACCTGTGCTCTCATCCTTAAAGAAAGAATTAGATGGCACAAAGTGAGAGCATCCTAAGGCCATGAACTCCAACTTTGCCTCTTCCACCTTGCTGGGTCTTCATTTCCTGAGTCTGCACGAGGGAGGCGTTAGTAGCACATGACTCAGAGTTGCTGGGAAGGTAATGAGATAATAAATGGAATACTGAGAAATCAACCATCAATCCAGGAAATCACTGGAGGTAAAGTAGCTGTTCAATAAAAGCCAGCCCCTTCTCTATCTGGTGGGTACACAGAACCCCCCCCCC
>PVKE010018548.1:0-10659 GCA_004027555.1 Craseonycteris thonglongyai | reverse complement strand
TTGTGAAACTGGTGTCTGCCCACAAGAGAGGGAAGTGAATGGAAGTGGACAGGGGTGGCACTTTACATGGTGGGCGCATGTCTCATCACGGACCCTCAGAAGCAGGGCTCTTGTGGAGTGACCAAGGGCTGGGACTGAGGGACAAAGGAGGAAATATTTCCAGGAAGGGCCCCGCCCCACTGCTGCCCCTCCCAGGCTAGCTCCGCCCTCCATGGCTTGTGCACTCCATCTGTCAGCGGCAGACACACGTGCGGCTGCTGTCAGTCCTTCCCCTTTAAGGGAAAGGAAGCATTTCCTGAAAGAGTGGCAGGGGAAGAGGGAGACAGGCAGCCAGAAGGGAGGCCACATTTGTCTGGATGACAAACCAAGGACAAAAGCTCAGTCTGGAGCATTCCAGGAGGGGCCTACCTCCTGAGCATGGAGAGAGCCATCCTCCCCTGGCCTCAGGGGCCCAGTGCATGTTTGGAGGGGGAGACAGTGTGCAGGGAATGAGCAGCTGCGCACCAACGTCCCGGACTCACCCAAGTCAACAGCCCCCACCACAGCCAGGACGCCCCTCTTCAAGGGGTCTGGGTTTAATTTTCTGGTCAGTGAGAAAAGGAGGAGGAAGAGGACGAGGAGGAGGAGAAGAAAGGAGCAAGCTGAAGCTCTAATGCAGTCGGCTGGGATCTGTCACTCAGCACACAGCCTGCTGACGACTCAGGGCAGCCCCAGCTGTAAGCAGCCCATGATTTATGGACACAGAGTGAACTCCTGCGGCAGAAACCAGCCTTGAGATCAGAGCAGCAATAGGGCCCTTTTTTTTGGCAGGAGACAGGGCCTGCATTTTTCTCATTCATGCCAAACTGCTTTGCACGGCAATTAGCTCTGTCCTCATTTAGTCTCCAGTCCCAAAGGGTAATGAAAGTCATATATCATCTTCAAGACTGCTAATTATTGAGCTCGCTTACAGGTAGGCTTTGTAACTGTGAGAAGGGCCTGTCGGCCCAATATTTATTACTCTTCCAATAAGTAAGCAAAGGGAGGGGGGTGAGAGCTGGGAAAGAAGGGAGGGAAGGAAAGAAGGGGGGAAAAACAACTTTCCGGAGAGACCGCCCAACCCCAGCCCTGGGATCTCTGACACACCTTCTACAAATGTGCTCATCAGAGGGAAAACATCTTTATTCCGTGGAGCCATTTTTCGTGCCCTAACAGACCAGTCTGGAAGAGTGGAGTGTGGTGAGGACAGGCCTGTGGAGGGGACAGGCTGGAGTCTGCTCTGGAGGGCAGGGCAGGGGACTGGGGTGGGGGGCAATGGGGAGGAGAGCACAGGAAGATTGCAGAGTAGAAATGAAAGACAGAATCCCCCCAACCCCTGCTCAGGTGCAGACCATCACCACCCACCTCATTCTGGGTGGGTGGTGGGAGTGATGGTCAGGAGCTGGGCTGGGATGAGCTATGTCTGTCACTTCAGTGCACAGGGCGTGTATGGCTAATGCTGGAAAGGTGTTTGTCTGAACCCTGTGCTCTATTCAGTTGTCCTGCCGTCATGCGAACCTTTGGTCTGGATTATAATCCACACCAGCAGATTTCCATGGGTGTGGTTAACTGAAGGGGAGGTAGGCTCTTATTTCCATTCAAATGAATTTAGAAAATATAATGACTTTTCAGAAAAACTAGGCATAAACATTAGCCAAGTTTAGTCATGGTTATTTCTACATGGGGGATACAATTAAAGCAAGAACTAAAGAAATAAAAATATTTGAGTACTGTTGGATGTCATATTCAACAAGCAACCAGTATTTATTGAGTGCCTACTCAATAAATGTGTTAGGCACTGTTCTATGTGTGGGGATGTAGCACAGGTCAAGACGGACAACTCCTTGCTCCCATAGAGCTTCTAGTCCAGCAATCAATCACTACGTATTGATTCTGTTTTGTTTTCCTCCTTGACTTACATAGTAATAACAGCTGACCACCCAACTTGAGTTATAAACACAGCTAACATCTGTTTAGCGTTTGTCATGTGCCAGGCACTGTGCTGAGAGCTTTGTGTGCCCACTTCTCACTGAATCCTCACCACCCCTCTGAGGTTGGCTCCAGTGCAATCCCCATTTCATAGGAGGGTGAAGTTACATGTCCACAGTCACACAGCTAGTTAGGATTCGACCCGTGTTTATCTGGCTCCAGAGTCCAGTCTCTAAATCATGACACTGTATTATCCTCAATTCATTCTGAACTGTTTAAATTTCTAGCTAATGACAATTGGTCTGCTTTGGCATCACAAGCCATCATGGACAGATTTACCTGTTCTGCCATCAGTAACCTTCCCACTCTGAGCCTTCATGGATGGTGGACTCCTTAATTTCAAACTAACTTGGAGGAAGACTATTAGGTTGACTTCCAAATAGCACCAGCTTTGCTGGAACCTTCCTTGACTGTGGAAGGAACAGTGGTATGCTGGAGTGCCCCCAACTCCATGTGGGGATATTGTGTTGGCAGCTTACAAATGACCATGGTAGTAATAGTTGCACTATGGAAATGGCAAATGCTACAGGTCAGGTGTTCCTGTTGGCTGGCTTGTTTCCTGAAGGGCTGCTTATGCACCAGCATGTACCAGCACAGCACCAGGGCGGGCCCAGGGGGAAGGGCAAGCATGAACCTCTAGCTCACAGTAACCTCAGAGTAATTTCTCTCCATTGGAGGGAGGCACAGGGCACTGCCAAAGGCGTCTAGAGAGCTGAGCTCTAGACCTGGCTTTGCTGCTGACAGGTACGAGCTCGAGCTCTCTGTCTTCATTGGCATCAGGTGGCCACTCAGGTGCCGCCATAGCCACAATTAGGTAAAAACTACTTTCATAAAGAGTCTAGAGCCACAAAATGAAGCTTAATTGAATTTAATTAAGTTTTTGTGCACAAACATAAGGCCGTTCTTCTACCACATGTATACGTAATGGGCTAGGGCCGTGGCTATATGTGCACAGCACATGCGGCTGTGTGAACTGCACAGGGCGTGGAGGACATTCCTTCTGCTTGCTCTTTTGTTCTTCACCATTTTCGGAGCCAGATAAGCCAAGGCCAGAAAGCCCCCTCTTCTCACCTCTGTGACCTTAGACAAGTAGCTTAGCTTCTCTGTGTCTTGGTTCCCTCTCTCAGTGAAACATGCGTAATCAACAGGGTGTGGTGAGGCCTGAACGAGAACATGCACATTAAATGCTGGGCACGAACTTGTTACATAGGAAGTACCCAATAGTCCCTCAGTGTTGCTGCCATTTCTTCCCTACATTGTTGTTTTCTCTGGGGGGAAAGGTGATCCACACCCGTCTCCTAGCTGCCAGGGCCCCTGTACAGAGGGGCAGGGCTGAAGGGATGTCTTTATCTCCTCCTCTCAGCCTCCCAACCCCCAGCAGCCTGGCAAACCTTTTTGTGTTCTTGAGCTCCCATTACTAGGATGGAGGTATGATCCCGGAGTGTTACGTTACCAAGTGTGGAGGCTCCAGCGATAGGGTGTGACTCTGGACTCTGGGCGGGTCAGCTGGAAGAACACCAAACAGGCTGTGGGACTCTCCAGTCCACTCACCCTTTGCCAGTTTGTCATCTGCCCGTATGGATCAGAAATGCCCTTCCGGGAAAAGCCAGGATGGCTCAGCTGGTTCAGTGCTCACTTTGCAGCCCCAGGAACTGAGGATCGATTCCTGGCCCCGGCACATTCAGACCCATAGGCTGAACAGGGGTGTGCTTCCCAAGTGGGAGGCCCCCAGTTAGGTTCTCACCCCCTGGTTCAGCCCCTGGCTCAAGAGGGCATGCCTCCCATGTAGGAGGCCCCCAGTCTAGTTTCCACCCTGTGTAGCCCCCTGCCTACCTGTGTGGAATGAAACCATATAGAAAACGGATGACGTACAACTATGGAGACTGCTCTGGGTCCCCCCTCTTCTCTCTGTCTCTCTATGGCTCTGTCAAAAATAATAAAATAAATCTTTTTAAAAAACTAGGAAAAATACTTCTTTAAAAAAAAGGAAAGAAAAGCCCTTCCGCACAGCTGGCTTTTGGTCCTTGTATGGGGGAGTGGGGTGGGGGTGGGGGCCTGGTCTTCTCCTTGTGCATCTGGTAGTGACGGTCTGTGAAATGGCTGCCACCTGCCTACTATCGCCCATGCTCCTGCTTCCTGGCTCTGGCTCTGGGGGATTCTGTTTATTCTCATGCACCCCTCTTGCTTCAGGTGACTTCTCCAACCCCCAGTCTCTGAACATGTGCACAGGATGTTCTTTTTCCACCTTTCTCCTACCTCTGTCCCCTGATCCCAAGGGACTGATGGATCTACCAGTTTGGTTGCATGCCCTGCTGCCCTCCTCCTTGCTCCTGACCCTCTATCTGACCTCTCCAGCCCACCCTGAAGCCCACCTTTCACTCTCCCCTGTCCCGGGCTTGTTTCTGTTTATACCCTTAGTTTCCTACTGTCCCATCCCTGCTTACCAGGGTCTGGCCTTGTGACCACTCTCCGCCCCTTTGACTTAAGGCCTACCGAGAGTACGCTGAACACACCACGCCTTGAGCAGGGCAGTAATGAGTGGAACCAGAGCCTCCAAGGAATTTGCGACTCAACATCCCCTGCATTCTGCTCCTCTCTGGGGTGACAGTGTCCTCTCTGCCCTGTTTCTGCTGCCAACCCTGTGGCCTCACATCGATGCTCATTGAGGATGAAGGACATCTGACCCCTGGTCTAGTTTCAGAGTCCTGGGAAGAACTCAGTGGTCCAAGGTTTGGGCGTGTGCATCACTGCTGAGCTGATGGGGTCCTAGGAGAAGCCAGGCTCAGGCCGTCTGCCTCTCTTGTGTGCGGTTAGACAAGGCAGTAGCCATGTTTACCCAGCAGGGGAGCCACCGTGATCACGGCAAGGTGCTGTCCAGACGAAGGGAGATGCTATGCCAACCAAGGAGGTATGAGTCCACGGCAGGTGGAGAAGGTCACCTCCATTCCAGTGCTAGCAACACGTGCGTGCAAGGCCTGTGGGGTGCTGGGTTCAGACAGATGACGCTGCCCCCAGGGGACTTGTCTCAAGAGAGACACAGTCATGGTTGGATCCTGGATATCTTTTTATTTTTCATTTTTTCCATGAACCAGGAGTGATTATTGCACAAATTTGGCCAAGGTTCCCTTGGGTGGCTCCAGCTGAGGTTAGGCCAGGGCTTCCTGCCCAGGACTTGGGCAGATGAGGTGAGGAGAGAGTAGAGGGAATGTATCTATGCTGGGGCCCTAGCGCTGTGAGAGGCTGGGCGCAGGGGCGGCCTGGGCCATTGCGCCCCACATTCAGGGCCTTTACCGTGTGGTCCTGTATCCCACGGAGAACCTCCGGAACTGTACATTCCCAAACAGTGGCCCCAACGAATCCCCTAGTAACAAATCTGTCTCTTTCCCAAAGGTCCCAGTGGGGTCAGCCAGGAGCTGAACCTCGCCTTCTGTGTTGTGGGCTCTCCTTGCTTTGCCTGTCACATTGTGGACACTCGGACGTGCCACCCCTGGGCCCCTTTGACCTGTAGAGCCCCAGCCTGCTCCACAAACCCTGGTAGCTGGGCCTTGGGACAGCGTACGATAAAGGGGTGACTCAAGGTCTATGATAATGTAGAATACTTGCCCAGAAGAAACTGGGGTCAGGATAAAGAGGTTAAATTCACCCAGTTTTTGAATTCATGGGTGGCGGACTAAATGGGAGTCATAGAAAAGAAAGTATTTTTCCCTAAACTTGCTGACCCAGGGCTCTGAAAAGAGGCCGAGGGCTGAGGGCCCTGTGAGGTGTCTCTTCTGTGTGGACACAATGCCCCACTCTCTTAATACTTCTTACTACCTGGGAGGGTAGAGTGGATTTCTGAGGCCAGGATGGGTGGAGCAAGGACTGTTTATATGAGGGGCAAGGCCTGGGTTTCATATGGGGATAAAACCTGTCTGGAGAGAGGGCCGCAGCAGGGTGGAGGCTGCTGAGCAATAGAGAGAGTAATAACTGAGTCACCAATGGGTCTCCCTAGACTTGTCTCATGCCCACAGGCCTCTGGCCCCTACTGTTCAGGATGCAGAACAAACCATTCCAAACCATTTTATTATGTGACAGATTCTGAGGGTCAGGAATTTGAATAGGGAACAGTGAAAAAGGTTTGCCTCTGACCTCAGCTGGGCCATTTTAAAGGCTGGAGGATCATCTGGAAGAGTCTCCATTCACATGTTTGGTGGCTGACGCTGTCTGTCAATTGGAATTTGGCTGGGTGGTGGGTGGGAAATGTCCAAGGGCCTCTCCATGTGAAGTCTCTGCATGAGCAACCCTGGGCTTCCTCACGGCACGCAGCTGGATTCTAGGGACAGGTGTCTCCAAAGAGCCTTCTCTAATCTAGCCTTAGAAGTCATGCAGTGGCACTTCTGCCACATTCTGTTCACAGGAACAGTCACAAGCCGGCTTAGACTGAATGGGATAGGAATGAGCTGCTGCTTCAAGGGAGAGGCAAGATTACACTTTAAGAAGAGTGTATGGGATAGATGTTGTGCCCATTGTTGAAAGTACAGTTAATCGCTTCTTGACCTTTTGGCTAAGATCAAGTGAAAGTACAGTTGACCTTTGAATGATGCAGGGGTTAGGGATGCTGACCCTCTGTATAATCAAAAATTCACATATAACTTTTGACTCCCCCAAAACTTAACTACTAGTACCCTGTTGTTGACCAGTAGTCAATGAACACATACTTTGTATGTTATATGTATTATATACTGTATTCTTACAAGCTAGAGAAAAGAAAATCTTAAGAAAATCGTAAGAAAGAGAAAATACATTGACAGAACTATATGTGTTTATTGTAAGAAGTTTGCATATAAGTGGGCCTGTACAGTTCAAACTCATTCTTCACGTGTCAACTGTACCTTTGAATCAGACACATATTTGAAAAATCTACCTGCCATCCCCATAAATTTAGGAAGATAGGGAGGTCCAGTGGCTCATAGAGTCTCACACCCACTTCACAGAGGGAACAACCGAGGCTGCAAAAGTCATTGAATTGAAAAAGGGCCATAAAGGTCAACAGCTACTCAGTTTTGGGATTCTTTCTATAGCGTTCCATGGAACTAACTATCTAGTCTCTGCTTGAATACCTGCAGTGATGTGGAATTCATTACCTTACAAAGGGGCCTGTTCCAATTGCAGCATAATTGTAATCGTCAGAAAGTTCTTAGACTATGATAAAAGCTGCTTCCCTGTAAGGTCTACTCCCTGGCTCTGCTTCTGCCCCTGGTGAATGAGGACTGAACAAGATAGAAGGAAACGAAGGCTCTTAAATGCGAACTATGTGTCTAGCCTGTGCCTATGGCTTACACAGCTATTTTATGGAGAATGAGCAAGTGTCACACCTCTCAGTATTGATGGAGATGTCACTTCTCCATCCTGAGGTCTTTCCCCTATTCCTCATTGACCAGGTTTCCTTACAACTCATTACCTTTGCCCATGTTACAGTTTCTCAGAATACTTAAGGTATTATTTGACCATGATGTTCTAGCCTAGGCGTGTCTAACCTGTGACCCAGGATGGTTATGAATGAGGCCCAACACAAGTTTTTAAAACATTATGAGATTTTTTTGTGACCTTTTTAAAAGCTCATCAGCTGTCATTAGTGTATTTTTTGTGTGCCCCAAGATAATTCTTCTTCACATGTGGCCCAGGAAAGGCAAAAGGGTTGGACACTGCTGTATCTAGCCTAACGTGGCAACATGGCTCTTATCTATTTACTTATTTTTTAAAGCAACCACATTATACAAGGTTGACTATCTTAAACTTGCAATCAACTAAATACCCTCAATCATTTTTTCACTTTTACTGTTGCTGCACCTGGTCTCTCCTATGACATCTTTTTCTAGGAACCTTCTCATCAGATCAGAATTAGGAAGAGGATGGTTATCCTGAGGTCTGTTGTTGGCCCCAAAAGACTTCTGAAATCAAAAGGGTATCTGAAGAGTGGGATCTGGGGCCATATCCAAGGTGGACCAGGGGTCAGCTTCAGTTCTGGATTCCTGCTGGGCAGGCAGTGGGGACAGACCCAGTGGGCTTGTTTTGAGGCTGAGTGGACCGCCAGTCATCAAGTGCCTGTCCCCTACTTGCTTGGGGGTGGGCACAAACCACAGGAATAGAGAAGTACCATTCCTGACAGGCTCAAAAGTGCAAGTCACTTGGGCCTGGGACAGACTGACTTAAGGTGACCAGACGTCCCGCTTTTGGCGGGACAGTCCCAATTTTTAACAATTTGTCCTGCGTCCCACGGCATTTTAAAAAAGTCCCGATTTTTGGAAAGAATGCACGACAAGCTAGGGAACAGTGGGAGATAGACCACATTTTTAATCAAGAACCCCCTCCCCCCCGGTCAATGGTGTCCCGCTTTACCAATGTTAAAATCTGGTCACCTTATCTTGGCATAAGAGGTGCGGTCACAGGGAGGACTGTCAAGGAGGAGAGAATCAGAAAAGGCTCACTGTAGCCCTGCTTGTTATGGGTCTCGGTGGATTCTTAATCATGTACATATATGTAAGAAAAGAGTAAATACATTTTTTGTTTTTAGGTGAATCCTCCTAAATTGACATGTCCCCTGCCCACCAGTATGCAAGTGACATAAACAAAAATAAAACTAGTTTAAATAAGAAGAGAATGCATTGACTTACCTGCTGTGAAGACTGGGCTTCAGGCTTGATTAGATCCAGGAACTTTAAGAAGTCATTAGACTCATCATCAGTGGGCTCCACTGCTCTGTTTGGCCTCATTTGCTCCTATAGTAAGTTGATTTCTTCCAGGCAATGACAGCCATGGCATCGAAAGCTCTAGGGTCCTAGCCTTACAATTCTTAATCTAAAAGGAATGGAGAATGTCTCTGTTTTAGAATCAATATATAAAATCCCAGAGAAGGACTCTGATTGGGCTGGCATGGGTCACATGCCTATCCCTGGACCAATCTTGATGGGAAGAAAGAGAGGATAGAATAATAGCCAGGCCTAGGTCATGTGTCTTCTCCAGTTGCCACTTACCTCACAGGCATCCAGTGGCAGGAAGTAGTATAACCAGGCCTCAGGGGACAGGAACAAAGGAGTTAAGAATTGAGGCCATGCTACCTCTGGGCCTACCTGGTATTTTATACCTGCTTCTTTGTGCCCACCTCCTCATTTTCCTACTGCTCTGGGAAAATCAGCTTTTTTTTTTTTTTCTTTTCTCCTCAGCATGTACATGGATCAAAATGGCTGTTCCACTCCCAAACATTACATGACTTTCAGGAGCCCAATACCACCCATGGCTGAGTTCACGGAAGAGAGAGTCAGATTGGGTGTAGGGATAGGTATTCACTACTGAACTGTTCAACTGCGGCAAAGGGGAGGGTTATGTAGTAAAATCATGGCCTCTGAGGTCTTCCCTTGGAGCGGGCCTGGTAGGAGCAGTTCCTTAGCGAAGGCGGCTCTGGGTAAGGCAGACATTTCAGAACACGATGTCATGCTAGCCCCAGGTCATCCAGACTAGAGCAGAGCAGGCACCATCCCTGCCCTCAAGCAGCTTCAAATCTAGCTGGCTAGGCGAGATGCTCCTCTGAGCCCGCAGTCACAGGACCTTGGAGGAAGACAAGGTCCTTGTGGGTCAGGACAAGCAGAACAAGCTTCCTGGAGGAGGTGGGGGTGGAGCTGGCCTTTCCAGGCATGCAGAAAGCAAAGGACAAGACACTTGGGAGCATGGAGCAGATATTGCCTCAAAAGATGTTTCCTTCTTATATCTGAGTGGCTCACCTGAACCAATATACAAATGCATTTGAAGTAGGGTCTTTTGCTCCCATGTTGTGGATGAAGAGATAGAGGTCCAGGCAAATTCTGGGCTTGCTCAAGTTCTCATGGTAAGACTCTGGCTTCTTACCATTGGCCTAGGGCTCTTTCCATGAGTCCTTGCTGGCCAGTGGGGAGTGGGCCTGACAGAGGTACTCTGTGTGGGCAGGGAAATGCCTTACTTCCACAAAGCTGGAGTTGAGGCTAAGCTCAGGAAAATGTAGCCAAACCATGTTATCCTGGGAGCCTTGGATGGTCCACAGGGTGGCTAAGAGGTCACAGGCATCTCTTCAGGAACCAGGGTGAAGGTCCTGCCAATATGCTTTATCTGAGCAGATTCCATTTCCTGTCGGAGGAAAAGGAAGAGATCTTTGTGTTTCTCTGCTGTTTTTTCCCTTTCAGACAGATCAGAAATCAGATCCAGTCAGATAAGCTCAGTTGAAAAGAAAGAGACAGAAGCTGACACAAAGAGAAGGGTCCTTTGCCAAAGTCACGCAGGAAGACACCCAGAGAGACCCTTCCCCTGCAGAGGAAGGAGAAGGGGGTTGATGTGGATCTCGCATTCCCCAAGGGCCTCATCTTAACTTTTAATAGTATTCCACAATGAGGCTTTACATACAGTAATTGTATTATTTTTGCATCTGGTTAAAAATGACAAAGTTTTAAATATGAATTTCTCACTCTGATGCAGCTTCTCCATTGTTTTTGGAAGAGGTGACCTAATGAAATGGAAGTGGCCTAAACCTCACTTGACCTCTGAGTAGTACAGAAAGCAGTCACCAGAGAGCAGGGGACAGGGAGGAGGAGGAGGAGGGGGAGGAGGGAGGAGAAGGGGGAGGAGGGAGGAGAAGGGGGAGATGGA
>PVKE010018547.1:0-29416 GCA_004027555.1 Craseonycteris thonglongyai | reverse complement strand
ACCTCAAGGTTGCAAGGCAAGCATTAACCTGTTGATGTATCCCAGATCCCCAATAATTTACATTTTTTAAAAGTACTTAATGGGGAAGCCAGATGGCTCAGTGGGTTAAGCGCTCACTTTGCAGTGCCGGGGACCGAGGATCGAATCCCGGCCCCGGCCCGTGCAGACCCATATGCTGAACTGGGGAGTGCCCCCAGTTCAGTTCTCTCTCTGTCTCTGTATCTCTGTATCTCTCTCTCTCTCTCTGTCAAAACCAATAAATGATTAAATAAATAAAGTATCTTTAAAAAAAAAAAATAATAATACTAAAAGTACTTAAACATGCTATCTATCATTTTTGTGCATTACAGAATAACTAGTAAAAGACAGTCCTTCGGATAGTTATGAATAAAATAATTATATTATTTTTACTATAGCTAACCAGAGTCAAGTAAAGTATCAGCTCATATATATATATATATATATATATATATATATATATATATATATATATAAATAAAATTTAGCTATCTGAAAAAACAAATGGTACCAGTTCCTTATGTCTAAAATGTGGACATGTCAACTTTCTTGCTAGATTTGTCTATTAAGACTGAATCTACACAGCTTTGATTTTATCTTTGAAGACTACCAAATCTCAAACAATGATTTCTTTAAAGTCAGTTCTCTCTTCTCCCCAGGCAACAAGCATAGATGTTTCTGCAATGTCTTATACACCTCCTTTATTCTAGCATTCCTAATTCATCAGGCTCTTATTACTCCATCTGCATCAAAGGTTGTAAGGGTCAGTCCCTCCTCCTGGGCTGAAGGTAAGTAAGATTTAAAACAAACCCTAAGAAACTCCACTCTCGTGTCTCAGCTCAAAACTAAGTCTTTATTCAGACAGTATAACTAGGGCAAGGAATATGAACTTTGGTGAGGTCAGAGAGATAGGTACTGAAATCACTGCTCTGTCACCTTGGGTTTGATTATCATTTAACTGCAATAAAGTAACCATAATATTAAACATGCTTCTAGGCACACAGAAAGCACTCTTCTTTTGTAATTTCCCCTCTACTCTCAGAAACTAGTATCAACTACCTGCTGTGGCATAACTTATTAAGAAATAAAAATCATAAACAAGAATTTGTTATTCCTCAGTCTTAATTCCAATTTTCCTGCCTTCACTTATTACACAGTGATCTTTCCTTTCTTTGATGTTAATTGTCAGCAACTCACCATATAAAGAAATGGAAGTAGCATTAAAATTGAGCCAAATTTAGGGGAAGCCGGGATGGCTCAGTGGGTTAAGCGCTCACTTTGCAGCCCTGGGGACTGAGGATTGAATCCTGGCCCCAGCCCATGAAGACCCACATGCTGAACTGGGGTGTTTCCCATTCAGGAGGCCCCCCAGTTTGGCCCTGGCTTGAGGGAACATGCCTCACAAGGGGTAGGCCCCCAGCCCAGTTCGCATCCTGCTCAGCCCCCACCTACCCATATGGAACAAAAAGACCATGTCGAAAACTGATGACATACAACTATGGAGGTTGCTCTAGGTCCTCCCTTTTCCTGTCTCTTGCTGTCTCTGTCAAAAATAACAAAATAAGTCTTAAAAAAAATAAAATTGAGCCAAATTTAAAAAAGCAGAATAAAGTCTGGGAGAAATTATCAAGTAAACATTTAGATAAATGCCCCAAAGGTTCTAATTAGTGAATTTATCTTGTTAACTTAACTAAATATGTAAAGGCTAGGAATCACATTTTGTGTGTCTGAAATATGGTAGGAATGCAAGTTATTTGATTGAAATTAGAGCTGCAGTTCCAGCTAGTCCCAGGAATAAAGCAAATGAAGGAGAAAAGCCAGAATACAGTTTTAAATCTCAGACACAAATGTCAATATACTTTGGGAGAGGTACTTCTAAAATACTTCTGAGGATAAGGAATATTAAAATAATAGCTCTAAGAATAAATTTCTATATAATTTAACTCAATTTAAGATTTAGTTGTATGAAATATCATTTACTCTAGGTTGATAACCAATTTATATTCGACCAGTACCATAAAAGATAGTTGGTTCATTGAAGGTATATTCTATACCTCAAAGACAACCGACTGTTGCTTTATTTTGTGGTGTGCTTAACAACAAAGGAGCAAACAAAAAACGACCTCACACCCAGTTTTTTTATAAAAAATACAAATGCAAGATAAACTCTGTATCCTTCAATGCTTACATCAAACATTGAAGGAAAAAAAGACCATAAAATACCTTTCTTTAAAAACAAACAAAAACCAAAGACCACAATCATAAAATAAGACCAGAGGAGTCAATAAATTAGGTACATTCAGAAATTGTGTTCTGTTTAAACCATTCACTTCCCCAAGCAAATGAAGGACCACTGACAGACTTTACAGTTCTTCACTGGCTCCAGTTTTCCATTAGACACTTAAATCAGCATTGGATATTAAAGGGCCATTTTTATAGTCTACTATTAAATCACTCTGAGGGCAGTGGGCTCCATAAGCTTTTGATACTATACAATTTGCTTCATTTAGGTGGAAGCAGAATATTCTTAAGTTTCTTCAGTTTCCAAGCAAAATTACATACTTAAAGATGTTTCAAATTTTTACAATAACAGTTAACAGACTCTCAGTTAAGTGGCACCCACAGGGATTGGCAGATGCCGGATATATTTGCATAGAATTTCTGTTCATCGCAATTGAAGCAATTGACACTTGAGAAAACAGATTTGGGGATGCCAGGATGGCTGAGCCCTTGTCTTGCAGCTCCAGGATCCGAGGATCAAATCCCAGCCCTGGCTCTTGTGGACCCATATGCTGAGCTGGGGTGTGCCCCTAGTTCAGTTCTGACAAGGGCAGAGTCCCGGGACTGATTCCTGACCTGTGCAGCCCCAAGCCCACCTGTGGAATGAAACTATAGAAAACTAATGACATGCAATTATGGAGACTGCTGTGGGTCCAACCCCCTTCTCTCTGTCTGTCAAAAACAGTAAAAATAAATCTTAAAAAAAAAAAAAAGATTTTTTGCCAGCTGCTTGGGTTCCAGTTAATGAGGAGTCTAGTCTACTATACAATCAACAGGGAGGAGACTAAGGGCCTTATCTTTTCAGATAGCAGAGGGCAGGCAAATTTGAAAATGTTTTTTTGACATTTAGAAATAAACATATTACTTCTCTTTTAAAGATTTATTTATTGTTTTTGACGAGAGAGAAAGATACAGTCAGAGACAGAGAGAAGGGGGAGGGCCCAGAACAGTCTCCATAGTTGCACATCATTGGTTTTTCCACATAGTTTCATTCCACAGGTGGGCTGGGGCTGCACAGGGCAGGAACTGGGCCCGGGTCTCACCCCGGTGAGAACTGAACTGGGGGCACTCCCCAGTTCAGCATATGGGTCCGCACGGGCCGGGGCCGGGATTCAATCCTCAGTCCCCGGGGCTGCAAAGTGAGCGCCTAGCCCACTGAGCCATACCGGCTTCCCCTACTTCTCTTTTAAAAATAAGTCAAACTGATCCAAAGTATCCATGACCCTTGAAAGTTTTTGACTACTTTGTATTTGCAAAATATGGATTCAAGTTTGGTGTTAACATAAGTAACACCTTGTCCAGGAAGAAAGAGATATTTAACTCACTTTTCAGGAAGTTACTTAAACTAACCAGGCTGTGTATGTTGTTTAACCCTAACATTTTAAGGTATATTTAATGGTTTAAGTTTAAAGAATATTCACATGTAAATCTTTTCATTTTGTACTTACAGGATACTAAAGTCAGGGGTGGTGGTGGTGCTGCAAAAGAAAATTTCATATAAAAACAAAATCCAGTGAAAGTCACATGTAATTTAGAGTATCTTCTTACTTTGAACTTTACCCCAAAAAGCTTTAAGAGCAGACAGAAGGGTCATCAAGGGTCATCATCGATGTTTATGCTAAAAAGTTCATATATGACTCATAAGAACCTTATTGCAGAGCTTCATTTTATATACAATTTTCATAAACCCTGTTACTGGAATGCCAACCTCATGACATAAAACATGTAGCTACTAGAGGCTGAAACATTGACACATAAATGACAGCAATAAGTGACAAAAACTAAACTCAAGAGCATGATAAATCAGGTCCTCCAGTATCAGAGCAAGCAGTACACTACATACCTTGAGAAACCTCAAACACATCAAGGAATTATAAACCCAAATAATCACTGGTTTTATATGCCATTGAAGTTTGTGGTTAAAATGTCCTCTAGAATTGAGAAATATGGATGTGGACTAATACCAAGGCCATTATTTTTCTTTCCACATTTTTGGGGTCAGAACTATCTCTGTCCCACTAGCTGGCCCCATTACCGCACCCATCATATAAGAGAAAACCAGAGCCTCTGTAACTTTTCATCTTGTCTCCAAACTCTGGTGGCCAAGTATTTTTGAAAAAGTGATAGTATTTTACAGTTTGAAATGTACAGTTTATTAGTAAACCATTACCAATCTCTAATGAAAAATGTATACCTGAACCCTAACAGTGTCAAACATTGGGCTGGGTCACGAAAGGATGGCTCATTTTAATTGGGAGTAGGGATTTGGAAGAGTTTCAGAGGCCAAAGCTCAAGTTGTGTTATCTAGGAGTGGGAAGAGGCACTTCAGGTAATGTGGAAAAAAGTATGAAATTGAACAGCACTTCAGATGATATGCATTTTAGCCCATCAGGGGATGTTTGCCACATGAACCCAGTTAGATTTGAACAGAAATAGGGAAAAGATGGTTGAAGTAAGATTTACTACTTAAATAATGAATAAAATGGAGAAGCAATATAATTTTGCCACCACCCTAGTACCTTGTTACATTAGACATATCTTGTTTCCAAATTACCAATGGATGACATATTCCATCACTCTTGACCTTGCACACACAAATGTTTACATTTTCCACACAATGCACATCTAAATGGAAGTGTTCAGATGTTTGGTTCAAATAGCATAATGTTATTGAATTCTTAACAGTGGAAAAATTTCCTCCAATTGAAATTCACAGATGAATGCAAGCCATTTATGGTGATCAGTGTTGATGTGAGTACAGTAAAATGGTTGGGTAAGGCAATTCAAAGAATGAGAAGTGGGGCAAAGTAATTTGAGTGACAAACCAGGAAATGGAAGACCTACATATGACTGCAAGTTATCAGCTTCAGCAAGATCATGTTGAAGAACAGATCCATGGAAATCATTGCATCAAACAAGGAGAAATAGCTGGTAAATTAGGAATTTCTAAAGAGAGAGTGGGATACATTAGTGTTCTTGGATTCCATAGTTCATGCTAGGTATGCACTGTACATGCTGTCTGATGAAAGTTGAAAGTTTGTAACTCTTGGGAAGTTTTGGAACATTTTTAAAAAGGTAAGAACTTCTTAAAGATCATTACAAGTTATGAAACTTGGGTCCATCATTATGGCCCCTGAGAACAAAAGGCAGACCATGAAATACTGCAATTAGGGATTACCTCAGCCAAAAAAATTCAAAACTCAGGCCTTAGCTGGGAAGGTCATGTTGACTTGTTTTTTTGTCTGAACACTTCCATTTCGACGTAAACTGAGTGAAAAATGTAAACATCTAGTGTGTGCAAGGTCAAGAATGATGGAGGAGAGTTACCATGATGCAACTACACAGAACCAGTAATATCCACATATATCTACCGGTAATGTAACAAAAAATATTACAGTGGAGGCAAAATTTACCAGCTTTCCCTGGTATATGAGTTCAGGAAGCCTGTGGACCCCTGTAAACCTTAACATTGGGCCTGCAGCTCTTGAGATAAAAATCTGGGCATTGTCAAATAACAGGCACAAATGAAATTGGACAGAGAACAAATATACAGTACAAGAAGGCTGTCAAAGAAAAGAAGTTAATTGCAAATAGTAGTTAAAACTCCACAAGACTATGAAGAGGATTTAGAGCTCAACAAGCTTGTGGATTTAGCAACAGAAACAATTAGGACACACACTTATTAAAAGTACAAACCAAGGATTTGTTTCCATTCGCCTGAAAAATAGCTTCTTTTCCTAAGGCACAGTAAAACTTAGCAACATTATAAAAATTACCTTAAAATCTACTGACTTAGGGAAGCTGGGATGGCTCAGTGGGTTGAGCGCTCACTTTGCAGCACTGGGGACCCAGGGTCGAGTCCCGGCCCCGGCCCTTGAGGACCCATGTGCTGAGCTGGGGAGTGCCCCCAGTTCAGTTCTCTCTCTGTCTCTGTAACACTCTCTCTCTCTCTGTCAAAAACAATAAAAAAATATATTAAAAAAAAAAAAAAATCTACTGACTTCATATTTAGTTTCTCTTTTCTAAGCTATAAAAGTTGCTATAAGGGTAAGGAGACATAACTTACTTGTAACAAACAGACCCTTGAAATTATTCAAGAGTTCCTAGGGAATGCTTGGATGGCTCAGCAGATTGAGCACTTTTTTGTAACCCCAGGGTTGGAGGATCATATCCTGACCCCAGCCTATGTGGATCCATGTATTGAACTGGGTGTGCCCCAGTTCAGTTCTTGCTGGGGCAAGCTTCCCATGTGGGAGTTCCCCAGTTTGGCTCTAGTCCTGAATGTGGGAGTGTTTCCCATGTAGGAGGCCCCCAGCAGAAGGGCATGCCTCCCATACAGGAGCCCCTCCACCCACCCCATTCCTGCCCTATGTGGCCTCATACCCACCTGTGGAATGAAACTATATGGAAAACTAATGATGCAGAACTAAGGAGACTGCTCTGGGCCCTCCCCCTTCTCTCTCTCTGTCAAAAACAATAAAAGTAAATCTTAAAAAAGGTTTAAAAATTATTATAGGCAAAATGCCCATTTTATATTCAGACTGAACAAAAAAAAAAAGCTTTAAACTTTAAAATCTTTGTACTTAATATTTGAAGTTTAATTACTGACTTTTCAGTTCATTCACATTGAATTACTTCATTGAAAAAGAAATACACAAATACTAATGAAGATTTAAAAGTATAAAGGGAATGCTGGGATGGCTCAGTGGGTTGAGCGATCATTTGCAGCCCCAGGGACCAAGGATCGAATCCCAGCCCCGGCCCTACGAGGCCCATATGCTGAAATGGGGCAAGCCTCCTGTGTGGGAAGTCACCAGCCCTGGGTGTGCCTCCCATGTAGGAGGCCCCTGGCCAGTTCCTTTCCTGGGCAGCCCTGCACCCACCTGCGGAATGAAACAATATAGAAAACTAATGACCTGCAACTATGGAAACTGCTCTGGGCCCTCCCCATTCTCTGTCTGTCTCTGTCAAAAACAATAAAAATAATAAAGAAGATTTAAGTATACAGATATTAAAAACCTCAATCTTGCCTTAAAGTTACCAAGTCTACAAATATGACTAAAGGTAATAGTACAACCTTGACCCCTAGGTTAAACTTATCTTTTCAGGTCTAGCAAACATTTCCTCCTAGCACAAAACTGAGGTGGCTTGGTCAAAAAGCAAACCAGGTTTCAGTTGCAAGTGTATTTGTTGAATAACTAACTCCCTACTTTCACTTAACACTTTCCAAGAAGTCTTCTAAATATTCACTAGTTTAGATGATGGCAACTACATCAGTTTGACCAAGTGGGAATAATCAAAACCAAAATTAGTCTTAACCTGCCAATTTAGACCTTAAGGTCTTTTGGATGATACAGATAGATCTTCACCTAGCAAGGTTTCAAGAACTAGAACTAAAGTTCACGTTTCTATAAAAGTGATTTAAAGAAGTAGGCTTCAATGATGTACTCGATAAGGGGTTAATATCCAAAATTTATAAAAAAAACTCATGCAATTCAACACCAAGAAAACAATCCATTTAAAACACGGGCAGAAGACTTACACATGGCCAATAGACAAATGAAATGATGCTCAACATCACTACTCATCAGAGAAATGAAAATTAAAATCGCAATGAGACATATCACATGTCAGGATGGCTATTATCAATAAATCAACAAACAATAGCTGGGAGGATGCACTGAAAAGGAAACCCTTGTACACTTTTGGTGGGATTGTAAATTGGTGCAGCCCTATGGAAAATGATTTGGAAGTTTCTCAAAAAATTAAAAATAGAACTACATTATGACCCAGCAATTCCACTCCTGGGCTTTACCTAAAAAAACCCAAAACACTAAATCAAAAAGATATATTCACTCCTATGTTACCTGTAGCACTGCTTATAATGGCCAAAATATGTTTTGATTGGATAAAGAAAATGTGGTACATTTTTACAATGGAATACTACTTGGCCATAAAAAATGTAATCTTACCATTTGTGACAATACAGATGGATGGACCTAAAGGGTATTATGCTAAGTGAAAGTCAGACAAACAGAATTACCATATTATCTCACTCAGTATATGTGAAAACTGAATAGCACAACAGAAATAGGCTCACAGAGGCATAACAGAGGGTGCAAGATGGGAAAGAGGCTGGGGATCTGGGTGAGAAAGGTAACAGGATTAAGAAGTAAGTCATGGGGATATAAAGTATAGAGAATATGGTCAACAATATTGCAACAACTATGAATAGTGCCACAGGGTTACTAATCTCAGAGATCCACTGCACAAATTATATAAATGTCTTACCACCATACTGTACACAAAACTACTATAAAAGATCAACTAAAAATATAATTTAAAAAGTAGGCTTTAATATTGCATTATGGTGCTGGAATCTTAACATTTACCAAGTGATTATAATTTTATCTTTTACTTTTAAAAACTACAGTTGACAAGAGAAAGACAATATAAGACTAAAAGTATTTAAAACAGCTTTAAAACTTCAGATTACACTAACAGTTTTTATTCTGTATCACACCTAAATTTAAAGAGAAAACCAAATCCACATTCCTGTAGAATATTAGCGTAGGGAGGATACCAGAAGAAAGTAGATTTAAAGTATAGAAAGTTTGAAAAGGACCCTCAAAAATTAGATATGTGCCCCAGTTTCTTGTTAACTTTTTGGAAATTAAAAGCGTTCCTGAGTGTTATTTACACCTGCTTCCAAATTTAGGGAATAGTTTTTTACTCAGATCTGAGAAACTTTACGATTTCTCAGAAAATTGATAGTCCTTCAGGTTGTGGGCCCAGGAACTAGTCTCTCCTTTTTTTCTCAGTGCAGTGGCCTTCAAGGACTCAACTGTTGATTCCGATTTCCACATTAGGGGCCTGCCGTATTATGTAAGCCTACTTCGCAAGTGAAAAGCAGGTAAGAAAACAAGGCGCCAAACCTCCTCCAACAGCCGTCACAGCCCATAAGGAGTGTCCCTCCAGGGGCTTTCCCCAAGGAGCTGCAGCTGTCAAGCTGTAGGGGGGAAGGGACGCGCTCAGTCATCTCTTCCTCTTCAGGCCGCCAACGCCGACCGCACCACAGTCTCCTCCACCCAAGCCCTTTCCCCTCCCCCGCCCCAGCCTGGGTCTGAGCCAAACCCCACAGGAATGCAGCCCGGTCACATGCGCTGCGGCGGCGATGGACGTGCCTCTCCCCCGGCGCCCCAAGGAGACCCAGCGCCATCTTGCCCTGACGCAGTTACAAAAGTCATGGGAGAAATTGTGTCTCCTCGTCCACGCTAGCGCCCCAAAGTTCTGCAGAGGCCGAGCCGGGGCCCTCACCTCGCGCAGGGACAGGAGAAAATGTCAGGGAAGAGCCTTGAGATTCCCTTCGCCACTGCTTGGGTTCCAAATCGGCCGCGACAGCAGCGATCACCATCGTCACTGCTCCCTCTCCGTTTTTCCAACAGCCTCCCACGACGGCCCTGGCCCCACCCGCTGCTGCAGCATGAGGTCATCGCTAGCCAATCAAGACAGGTCCGACAGAATACATCAACCATTGATTGGCTGCGATGGACGCCTCTGCCTTTCCCACTCAGCTCACCAACGAGCCCCGTCGCTGTGGGACAAGGCGGAAACCGCCATTTCTGGGAAAGACCCCGAAAACAAGAGCCGGAATCGCCAGGCCGTTTTAGTGGGGGAACCCTGGTTTTATTCTTTGGTCGCCCCCATTTTTCTTCGAGATAACCATCTCTCTGTCCCTCCCCCATTGAATCACTGCCACATAAAGGAATTCCCGTTTCCCTCCCCGCACATTGTTCCGCCGGAGAAGAAATCCTTTCCCCAGGCCAAGAGAAGGCGGCAACGGCAACTGCACGACAGCAACGGCATCTTTTTACCCCGATACACGGTGGCAGGGAGGCGGCGCTGACGGTGGCTGTATTTTCCCCGCTTCTTCTCCCCCCGACTTCTTCCGTTTCTCACTCCTCCATCGCGACAGCGGTGGACGCGCCAGCTCCGCTTTTATCCGGTGCCCGGAGCCTGCGCACTGGAACTTCCTCAGCCCCTAGTGGGCGTCGATTCACACCCTAACCGAGTTCACCCAGCGCCGGAGGCCTGAGTGGGGAGGAGGAGGGGAATCAGGGACTGAGGTGGTTTGAGGAGTGGAAGAAAGTGCATTGCTTCTGGAGGGTGATGGGATGGGGGAGTCGTTCCCTGGGCTTACTACCATTATCCTTGCACCCAGTATGGGCTGCCCAAGCTCATCGACATCCAGATTTGAGGGCTGCTCAGGGAAAAGGAGTGAAGAACCAATCCTACCAAATATCGAAGCTTCCCCAAACCTTCCGTGAATTGTTGAAAGAATCTGTTGTAAAAATATATATGTGTGTGTGTATTCTTTCCACCTCTATGCCTCCAGTTAGCTATCTTCGAGCCTCTGTGGAGAAGCAACAGCGGGCGACAGCCCACAAGCAAGATGGCGGCGGGCGGCTTCGTCCCCTCCCCCCTCTGCCCCTGCAGAGCTGGGCGGGCGGGCCCCGTGCACTTGCCGTCGCTGCCGCCGCGGCCGCCGCGGCCGCCGCCGCCGTCGCCGCCATTTTCCCAGAGAGAGAGGCAGTGACAGTGAGCGGGCGCAGGGGGCCAAGTTGGAGACCTTGCCTGAGTTCGGGAGCGGCAACAGAGAGGGCATAGACACTGAGCAGCCTCGCCATCGCCTCTACGTTTCTGTTGACTCCCTGGGTACCCCCTCCGCTACTCCAGTTGCTGGTGAAGAGGCTGCGCGCTGCTATTTGGGGAGGGGTTGTGTGGAACCTGGTCCTGTGTCCGCAGTGGCTGTTGTCGAGGGGTCGTCCGGTCGTGGAGGTGTGGAGAGACTCCTTCGGGGTCGAGCAAATAACGGGGTTCGGGTGTCTGGTGTGTGAACATCGCAGGTCAGTGCCTGTCGTCTCCTTGGGAGTTCATGGGGTTAGTGGGGTGGAGGGATGTGTGTTTCAAGGGGTGGGGGCCTTCTCATCTTTATCCGGGAGGGGAGTCGATGTTGACTCTCAGGTGTCTTGGCTGGGGCAAGCAGTCTCTCGTTTGAATCGAATTTGCCCTTTCTCTTTCCTGTCCCTAGAAAGGGAGCATTATGGCGGGTTTTAGGGTTGGGGAAAGGGAAACTGGCAGTTAAACCCCTTTGAGTGTGGGAGTTAGGGAGGGGGCGCACTCCTCAGGCAGCAAATTAAGACCGCTTGGGTGAAGAGGGAGGCTGCTGACTGTTAGTAGGGTTTGTGTGGAAGTGGTCCCAGGAGATGCCAGCCCTCCCTTTCCTCCATTGCATCTTGTTCAGGTGCTGAAAAACTGTATAGGCCTTATTATCTTCTTCCATTTCTTAATTGGCAGCCTCTGGTATAATTTGGGGGGTTAAACGAGAACGCCCTGGGTCTCTCTCTCCCTTTGTGGCGGACCCAGACAGCTCCTCATCCCCTCCGAGAGAAGGTAAACCCGCCCCTGAGGTGGTCACCCCAGTACCCAGTCTTCTCAGTCTCCTCCTCCGCCTGTCTTGCACTATCACCGTCCTTTACTGTACCGGAGGCTTAGAATCCACAATATGGCATATTTCAGAAAAGCTTATTTTGACTAAAGGATTGGCACAAACACTGGCAGCAGACACAGAAGAGAAACAAACGGTTCACTGTGCTAAACGGAGGAGGGGGGAGAGAAAAAACAATCCGGAGTGCTCTCTTCCACTGGCCTTGGTTCCGTAGAGATCCGTTCTTGCTAGACAGTCTTAAGAATGATACAATTTAAAGTCAAAGAGAAATCGCTAGTTAGCTTTAGAGTAAGCCCCGTTTTTCCTATTTGCCACCTTTTTAGAGATGTGAATAAACATAAGGTGTTTGGAGTTCTGGAGACCTTGGAAAGAATTAACTGAGGTGCATTCAACTCTAGGCCGGAGTCATCGATACTTAATTGGAAAATAGTCCGGTTTTTCCTTAAATCTCCGAGATAGGGAGTAAAAAGTGAAATTTCCCTCTTTTGTCCTTTACAGATTCTAAAAATGGCGGCCCCAGGCTGATGTTGTGGTAATCTAATCAGCTCGGGTCCTCCACACCCCATGCAGTGCGTTTGTCTGCAGCATATTACAGGCTTATTATGTTTACATGAAAAGACTGGGCTTTTTTCTCCCCTAAACCGTTTACAAAACTGTGTTGATTTTACTGCAGACTACAATGCTGTGTTTTAGTTGCTTAATTTTATTGGTTTTTCCTGAGAGGCAAATAAAATAACACCACTTTTGAAAAAAATCCGGTCAGGTAGCCTTAGAAATTTCAATAGTGAGGCTAGGTACTCTTAAATAAAAAAAAATAAAAAAAAAATTGTTTCGAGATAAATAATAGTTTTTGTTTGGTTTAATCCAAGCATCTTTTATTTAATATACCAAAGTAAATTAAAATGTTTAGTAAGTGTAGCCTGTTTTGTATTGACTAGACATTTTAATCTAGAGTGAAACGTTTCACATCCAACTCTTGACCAATTTTATGAATTTTTGTTTTTATACTCTCTCTGATTAATTTTTAGGGAGCTGTACAAACAAGCCTAGACCTGTTACTTCACTGGGTGTGGAGACGCTTGTTCTTCTCACTATTAAATTTTGCATCCATTTGCCCCATGTATTTTAAGCATTCCTTAAGAGTGTTCTAAGTTAATTGTGTATTTATTTGGTTAAGTGAAGCTGCAAGCTTTGCTGCCTTTTAATAGTTATGACATACTATCATATTATGTAAGTAAAAAAAGTAAGGCTTTAGTTCTTCATCCCTCCCCCTCCCCCACCATACATGCCAATTTACCTTTTATGGAATGTTGAATTTAGTCAGTTTTAATAGACTTTAAATAAAAGACATACCATAATTGGGTCTTGAATCCACTTTGTGTCAATTTCAGAATTTTACAGATTGAGGCAGAAAATTAAATGTTATCACTTTATTTTTTAAAGTGTGATTTGAATTCATTTCTGTAGTGGGAGGTTGATCTTTTTGGCCTGAACTAAGCAGTGAGTTTTGAGTAGGCCATTAATGGCATTTAATGACCATTCCTGATTGTGAAGCCACTGAAAAAGATGAGTGCTTTTCAATCCAGTAGTACTTCAAAAGATTGGAGAGTATACACCCTTCCATGATTCTCTTATTCCACTTTATATTCTGCTTTAAAGTATTTACAATGGAATAAGAGAATCATGAAGTTCATATATGAACTAGGTTGATGTTAAGTTTCTATTCTTCAAAATATTTGTAGAAATAACTTGCATAGGGAGTTTCATCATGGAAGACTGAGCACACAACCTTACTTAGAATCTCTGAAATATTTTATTATAAAATGAAATGGTGGATGGTGGGAGAGTTTGTGTAGAAATTTGGGGTCAATATCATTTTCTGAGTGATCATATATGTCCAGATTCTTTAACTGCTGTATGAAGACTGCTTTTATTTTAAAGACTAGGTGGTTAAGAACTGTGGTTCAGAAGGTTTGTCCTTTAATCTTAGTATCTAATGTAGGAAATCAGTATATCCTCTTAAGGAAATTTGGTTTATGTAGCCATTGGAGGGAACACTGTATACCCATGTTTCTTGATAGTGACTTTGGTTGGGTCTAGACTAGATACATAAAGCATTTGAACTTATTTGGCTTCAAACAATACGAAATTATAAGAAAAGCTTTCTTCACTCTACTAGCTTTCTTCATACTGGCCTGCTTTGTCACTTTGGGTTGTTTTGATGTTTTGGTTCCTGTAAAAGGAGATTGGCTTTTTATTTTATTTTTTTTAAGTATATTGTACTTTATTTAAATGGTTACTTTATAAAGAACATGGGTATAAATGTTTGATTTTTATTAATGTACACCCTAATTGACTATGTTCTAAGTTAGGATTGTCAAGGCAAAAAAGGTTAGGCATAATTTTTGTTTCCAGAGAGTTCTAAAACATTTGATCCCATGGGGAAAACTAGTCACATAGTCTTTGTTCTTAGGAAAGCTGAGTTTGAAGGATTAGTTGTTTATCTATTTAAGTGGATTTGTAGAAAATCAAAATGTAATTGGAGAGCAAATTTTATTTTTAGAGACTGCATTTTGATCATACTTCCCTTTTGTTGTCAGTGTAAGTTACAGGATCCCTTTGATCTCAATTTAAGTTTAGAACCTTTTATAGAGCTTCTCCATTTCCCTTCAACTCTTTAGGTCTCTGATAACTCTTCTACAATTTTGTCTGTCTTTCTTCCTCACACCTTCCAGCCAGAGAATTTTTACCATATATATTATACCACAGTGAGTTCCAAGACTTCTTGGATCTAAAAATGAGGAAGTAAGGAGAAAAGCCAGTTAGTTAATAAGTTAGGAGAAATTCTTCTTCTCAATACGTGCCTTAGTGGTCTTAGTGAAATTGTAACTTATATTGGTTTCTTATTTCTAAGAATAATGTACATCTTTTCATGCATCAAACTCTTAAACCTGTGGTTTTATTTTTAAAAGTGTATAATGTGAATCCTAATGGCTCTGCTTTTTTGGAAGTTAGTACTGGGACTTAAATGTCTACTACCATTGTGTGTTTAAAATGTATAAAACCAATAGTACTATGAAGAGCTATCAAAAACTGCTTAAGAAATATTAGTATGGAATTTTCTTAAAAGATATGTTTATTTTTTTAAGTATTTTAATAATGTATAATAGCTTTTTATCAGCAAAGGGTTTATTTTTAGCAGATGGTAGGTGCTTAATTATTTGTTGAATTTAAAGCTTTTAAGTGAACATATATTCACATCTCAAATATGGTGATCAGGGCACTCTTTCATGTCATGTGTTAGAATGTTAAATATTTGTAGTCAGTGAGACTTAATTTTTAATGTTAATATAGAATTGTTTTTACTTTATGGTAAAATTACTTTTGTGTGTTGACTGGCACAATAAAATGGATACAATATGAGATATTGCTGTATAAATGTTAACTTTTAGGCTTGGTTTAAGATTGGAGTGGCTTACTGTCTCTTGTACACATGTTGGGAGAAGCCTCATTGTTTACTAATCGTAAAGGATAATGTTTTTGTATTTAAATATTTATTTAATGTGAAAGAACAATATCTTATGGTTGAAAATTGTTTTTAGTGCACTAAGTTTGAAGTAGACAGTATTTACCTATAAACATTTTGCTATTGCAATTAAACAATGAGTATTTTATAAAGAGGTAGGAATTAACCAAAATAAATTTTTATGTTGTTGTTATTGTGAACACTTATGTTGTGTTGCATTTAAAATCAAATTAATTATATTTATTTGTAGCTTTAAGAATATCGGAAGTTATTAATCATTGCTAACTAGTAACTTAAATCAGAGTCAAGAAAAGTTGGTCTTATATTTCACTTGATATGTATTTTCATGTAAAATGAAATCAGTTATTGTTTTCCTTGTGGACAGATCATAAATCAAATTTTATTTTTAAATAATTTATGAAAGCCATTTTGTATCTTAGGTGAATTTTATAGCTTTATCAAAAACTTGATTTGGTCATTTACCTAAACTATTTAACCTATTGCATTGAAATTATCCAACATCACAATCACAGTTCTTTAATTTGCTGCATTAAGATACCATCAAAACATACATTATGCCTTTTAATTAGTAAATTAATCTATGATATACTTTAATGAATGAATAATCAATTATTTGTCCATCATTTTTAAAATATTTATTTTTTGCATCTTAAAACTTGTCTTAAATGTTAAATCTGGGTTTAAAAAAGGACCTGTATACAAGTAACATGAGAAGGAAATGATTCTGCAGCTTTATTTTAGTTATACAAATACAGAATTATTTTTTTGAAAATACAGTGAAGAAGAGAGATAATTTTCTAGCAACTCTTAAGATGATTGCTCAATTTAGAGTTAACCCAAATTTAGAGTTAACTCAATTTAGAGTTACTTTGGGATAACTAATAAACATTCTTGGTCCTGAAGTTTGTTCTAGAGAAAGGTAATTTTGAGTAATCACACCTGTGTTATATAGCCAATGTGGCTGTAGCATTAAAAGTCTGAACCTGTGACAGAAAGTGAAGTAATACACAGTGGAGTTGAGTTACCATATTTTTCAATGTATAAGGTATTAGATGATACCTTCATCTAAAATTGTTAGACTAAAAATTGGGGGTTATCTTATATGTGGAAGTAACCCATGTGTTGATTTCTTACTGTTGAGTTATAAAAGTAGGGGGTCCTCTTATACATGGGAGTCTTATACACAGAAAAATACGGTAGTTTTGGTTTGTGGTGTTTATAATTTTAAAGTTCAAATTCACATAATTATGTTATCTAATGTTTTCTCTGAGACCAGATTTTTCTTTTTTTTTTTTAAGATTTGGTTATTATTTTTTTTTTTAAGATTTATTTTTATTGTTTTTGAGAGAGAGAGAGATACAGAGAAGGGGGAGGACCCCGAACAGTCTCCATAGTTGTACATCATTGTTTTTTCCACATAGTTTCATTCCACAGGTGGGCGTGGAGCTGCACAGAGCAGGAACTGGGGCCGGGGTCTCACCCTGGTGAGAACCAAACTCGGGGCACTCCCCAGTTCAGCACATGGGTCAGCATGGGCTGGGGCCGGGATTCAGTCCGCAGTCCCCAGGGCTGCAAAGTGAGCGCTTAACCCACTGAGCCATCCCGGTTTCCCTAAAGATTTGTTTTTGACAGAGAGAGACAGAGAGAAAAGGGGTAAGACCCAGAGCAGTCTCCATAGTTGTACATCATTAGTTTTCATCATAATTTCATTCCACACAGGTGGGTGGGGCTATGCAGGCCAGGAACCCTGCTGGGGCTTCCTACATTGGAGGCACGCCCCAGTTCAGCACACACACATATGGGCTAGGGCCATGATCTGATCCTCAGTCCCCAGGGCTGCAAAGTGAGCGCTTAACCTGCTGAGCCATTCCAGCTTCCCCAAGATTTTTAATTAAAAAAAAAATCTATATTGATGTTTGTTTTCAAAAGATAAGATATTTAAAACAATTTTTATTTAAAGACAAACTGAATTTATCCTGATTCCCATTTTTTTCACTGTTTGGTGTAAGAATAATGTAAAGCCTAGTGTCAGTGGTTTTTAGCAAAAATTGAGGAATGTGGTAAAAAGAATTAACCATTATCACTTAGCATATTGTCAGGAAACGGTTTTGGTTTTTTTTCAAAAGTTCACATGTCAGAAGACTATATATGAGAAAAGATACAATCTTCTGTTTTATCTTATTTTATAAACTAATAGTGAAATTTGATAGTTTCTATTTTTAAGTTGATGGACCTCTGAATTTCTCTTATCCTGCTTTATATATTTAAAGAAAGACAAGTTTCAGATATTTGAAAATCTATTTCTAGGGAAGCCGTGATGACTCAGCTGTTGAACGTGCAGCCCCAGGGACTGAGGATCAAATCCCGGCCCCGGCCTGTGCAGACTCATATGTTGAACTGGGGTGTGCTTTCCCATGCGGAAGGCCCCCAGTTTGGCTCTTGCCCCCGCACCCTGTTGGTACCCTGGTTCGAGGGGGTATGTCTCCCATGTGGAAGCCCCCAACCCAACCCAGTTCCAGCCCTGCATGGCCCCCACCTACCTGTGTGGAACAAAACCATGTCAAAAACTGATGACATACAACTATGGAGACTACTCTGGGCTCTCCCTCTTCTCTCTGTCTCTTTGTCTCTGTCAAAAACAATAAGATAGATCTTAAAAAAAAAAAAGAATGAAAATCCATTTCCTCTTTAATGATGTGGCAAATGATGGGGAAATTTTTGATGGGATTGATGTGAATGATTCGAACTGCACTTCAGTAGCCATAAATTGATGGCGGAGGGGATGGGTCTCAGGTTCTTCTGATACATAGTAACTCTTCTCCAGAAAATAAGATTGTTCCTTTTGGAATTACTTGCTTTTCTACTTCTCTGTAAAGGAAGCTGTATAATTGGTTGAATTGACATAGCCTTGTTACATCTTACCGTTAAGTTCCAACCAAAGCAATACTTTTGAAGCAGACACAAGATTAAATTAGCTGTTATTTGTCTTGCACATTTATTTCCACTTCTTAAAATCTTACTATTTTTATGGCTTGTATGGTTACCAGAAATAGAAATCAGCTGCAACTAGTTTAAATAAAAGATTAGTTATAAGGCTGTACGAATATCTCACAGAATTTATTTGAAGAAAGTACAATTGGGCCTCACAGGATTTGGCAAGGTGTCACAGAGCCACTGTCCTCCATCTTGATCCTTCTAATTAGCTGTGACTGGAGATTCTAGTAGGCTAGTTACTTATGGAGTGTCTGGGAGAGTTTACTTGGATGGAGAAGAGAAAGAGATACCTCTAATTCATCTGAAAACAGTTGCCTTATTTCACAGATGTACTTGGGAGGGCCTCCAAAACTAAATAATAGTATCAAATAGATGATTCTGTTTTTGAAAATGCAAATACTGTATGTAAATATACATGTGTATGTTGAGGAATGCTTTTAAAATAGCCCAAGGGTTTTTTAGTTTAATTTTTTTTATTTTGTAATAGTTTCAAACTTACAGAAGAATTATATGAATAGTACAAAACTTCCTTTATACCCTTAACCCAGATCCCCTGATTTTTAACATTCTGTCATGTTTGCTTTATTATTCTCTATGTACATATAAAAAAAAAATTTTTTTTCTGAACCATTTGAGAGTATATTGATTACACTGTGCCCTGTTATAGCCCTTTAATACTTAAGTACTGGTATGCATTTCCTAAGAACAAGCATCTTTTCTTTGGTAACCAGAGTTACTAAGTACAGGAAATTTACTGCTGATATAATACTTTTACCTAGTCCATTGTCAGGTTTTATCAGTTATCCCAATTATGCCTTTTCTGAATACTTTTTTCCTCATGCACTGGTCACTCCAGGATCATAGGTTGCACTTAGTTTTCAGATCTCTTTAGTCTTCTTTAATCTGGAACAGATCCTTAGTCTTGTCTTTCATGACGTTGGCAGACTAGTTATTTATACAGTGCCCCCTCAATTTGGGTTTGTCTAAGGTTTTTTCATGATTAGATTCAAATTTTGCATTTTGGAGGGAATATTAGGTAAGATGTGTTTTTCTATCTGGAGGCACTTGATTTTTTTTTTTTTTTTTTAATTTCGTTTGAGAGAAGTTGAGAGAGAAAAGGCAGGAGGTGAGCCCCAGAGCAATCTCCATAGTTGTACACCATTAATTGTGACATAGTTTCATTCCACACAGGTGGATGTGGGGCAGGAACCGAACTAGGGGCCTCCCACATGGAAGGCGAGAACCTTCACCTATGAGGCTCTGCTCAGTAGTTACCTGTTGCACCACAGTTCAACATATGGGTTTACATGGACCGAGACTGGGATTTGATGCCCAGACCTCGAGGTTGCAAGGCAAGTACTCAACCTGTTGAGCTATCTCACATTCCCCACACATATGGAATTTAAAGTAATTTCTTAAACGCTGGTCTAATTTGAAATCTAGAACACAGAAATTAAGTACTTAGATTGTTAAATTTTATTTTTTTACATTTAGTTTTTTTATTTTTCTTATTACACATAACATCATGATGAACAAACATCCTAACACATATATTCTTGCCATTTGTGTAAACTGTTTTTTAATGACGTAATTCCAGTTCCTCATTTAATTTTTAGAATTATTGCTAAAAATAGGCTTTATTACACTTGTTTATGTTTATATTGTGTTACTAATGCTATTAGTTTGATTTCCAAATCAAGGCTGAAAATATGTATTTTAAATATTTTGCTCTCCCCCTTGTCCCCCTTTAAAAAATTCAAGTAATTTTTTTGAAGTAAAATATTTTTTTCTGTAATCATTGAGACAAGTTCTATTTTAACATATACATAAGTCAATATTTTTTAGAAGTGGGTTTGTGAGATGGTACATTTAATACAGCAGAGCGTCAAACATCTATAACTCTTAGGACAAAATAGTGTGTGGTTTTTGGAACCTTGTAATTAAATACCCGTAGAAAAGTTAAGAAGGACAAGAAAAAGACAAGAAACAGGAAAACACTTCTTTAGAATTTAATTACATTATATTTTATCAAGTAGGCATATTTTCTTTCTGTGATAGCAGAATATTAGTAGTGAATTTGGATAATTGAATGTCATACTGAGTCAGGCCTTGGGTAACGAGTGAAATTTTTTAATTATTTGATTTCTTTGGAATTTTTCAGAGAAACTGGATGAAGAAAATTTTGAGACTTATAAATACTTATAAAGTGAAGATTATATTCTCTAAAACTTAAATTTTTCTTATGAGAAAATGAAGATAAACGTATTTTAGAATAGAGAATATTGAGATGATGCAGTAGATTCTTAACATTTTGTAGGTGCTTAATTGGGTTAAGACTTATTTGAATCAACTCTATCTAACTGTCTTAAGAGAATGAAAGTTCAGTTTGTAGCATTACCAAATTTTATTCCATTGTTTCTTACAAAAAAAAACAACATTGTGTGAAAGGTGCAAAAACAAACCCCATAATGAACTAGAGGATTTTCTTTTAGGCCAGAACCCTGGTTCTGGATATGTGAAGTAGCACCTTATTGATAGTAGTTCAGAAACTATAGAGTTAGAATTGACTTGTGAAATCTTTTTGTTAAATATTTCTCATTGTGTCCCAGGGACAACATGTATCATTTAGATGGAGTGCTTATTAAAGTGACCTTCCAGACCTACATAATCACATCTAGTGAGGCCTTGAATTGGTATTTGAGTACTAATCTCAGCTGATTTTATACTTTCCTGGCTTTTTTCTTTTTTTTTACAAGTAGAATAAGCCCCCTGAGGAGGTTAATTAAATAAATGTTCCCAAGGTCATACAATTTGATAGTGGTGGATCAAGGATTAAAATTTAGGTCCTGGGGGATGCTGGGAGAGCTCAGTAGGTTGAGTGCTTGCTTTGCATCCCTGGGGTCCAAGGATAGAATACCATCCTCTACCCATGTGGACCCATATGCTGAACCATGGCGTGCCCCAGTTCAGTTCTTGCTAGGGCCCATTTGGGAGGCCCCCAGCCCGGTTCCTGCCTTGCACAGCCCCATGCCCACCTGTGGAGTGAAACTATATTGAAAACTGATGACCTACAACTATGGAGACTGCTCTTGGCCCTCCCCCTTCGGTATGTCTCTCTCTCTCTATAAAAAAACCAATAAAAATAAATCTTTAAAATTTAGGTCCTGGTGCTTGGTGCTTTATACTTTTCTAAGAAACCCTTCTGACTCCAGGGCACTATTTTTGGATTCTCTGGATGGGGAAATACTGGTCTTTGTGCAATGTCATGTGTTAGACTCTATATTTAGTGCTCTTGTACATCTCAAATCAAGATGATCTATTGGTTTCCATGAAATCTTACTTACCCAGCAACTCTGGGCGGTAGATATTTTACCCATTTTTCATGAGGCCTAGAAAAACAGGATCACACAGCTAAAGAGTGACTAATAAAGAATTAAAATTTAGGTGATTTGAAAATCATCATAGCTTTATACTGATCCTTATAAAGAACTAATTCTTGGCAAGGAAGTGAGAATACACAAATTATTAACCCAATTCATTTACTTCAGAAGAATACTCTGAGATAGACTTGATTATATTAGATTGCCCTAGCTCACATTTCAAATGCCTTAAGAGTAAGTTAATTTCATTTACTGATCATTCCCCAGAACCTAGAGCAGTATCCAGAACATAGTATGTGCTCAATAAATATGCTAAATAAATCAATTTGAGTTTATTATATTTTGAAAGAATAGTTGCCCTACTCAGGGGGAAATGCTTAAAAAAAAATTAGAGATTTCTTCTAATTTTTGGAGACACGGTACTCAGTTTAATGGTGACAAGCTGGAAGGGTGGTTGATGAAAATTATTCAAGTGATTAAGATGATGGTAGGGGCCATGGAAACAGGAAAAAATTAAATACCTGGGAGCTACAGAAGACTGAGTAACCAAATATAACAGGAAACTAGATAAAAGGAAGATGAAAAGAGAACCTGGGTACTAATGGGGTACAAATAAATAGAGTAGCGGTGTGTGAAAAAGATTCGGTTTGAAGTTTTGTTTGATTTTTCCAGTGATGGAAGATATTTGAATAGATATATAATATATGTTGTAGATGACTGGGAATAGGAAATGGAACAGAAATGAATGATTAAATTCAAGGTGGATGGAGAGTAATAATGGGAAGGATTGAGGGCCAACCACATTTTAACATAAGGGAAAGAAAATCAGAAAAAACAAAAATGGTTCTAGAAGGAAATCAATAACATTCTTCAATGGTAGGTTTTTTGTTTGTTTGTTTTAAAGATTTATTTTTATTGTTTTTTGATAGAGAGATAGACAGAGACAGAGAGAAGGGGGAGGGCCCAGAGCAGTCTCCATGGTTGACAGCATTAGTTTTCCATATAGTTTCACTCCACAGGTGGGCACGGGGCTGTGCAGGGCAGGAACTGGGCCAGGAGCCTCCTGCATAGGCCCTGGCAAGAACTGAACTGGGGGCACTCCCCAGTTCAGCATATGGGTCTGCCTGGGCCAGGTCCGGGATTCGATCCTCGGGCTCTGGGGCTGCAAAGCGAGCGCTTAACCCACTGTGCCATCCCAGCTTCCCAATGGTAGGTTTTTTGTTTTGTATTGTTTTGTTTTTAAATGTTCATCTAAAAGGGAGGAGGGGATTGAATGTGTTAGAGGGAAAGTATATTTTAATCAAGAATGACTTAGATGGTATCTTAGCCCCTACACATCCTAGGATTTCAGAGCTAATACATAAATATCTTAGTCCTTGATGTAAGGTGATGTAGATAATCTTATTGTGGAAGCTATACATCTAACAGCTGTTTCAGAATACTGTATCAAAATATAAACCAGTGGTTAAAAATCATAAGTACCGTAATACATTCTTTAGGAGGTTAGAAAGGGAAGAGATTAGTATAGAACAAATTTTATTGCTGCAATAGTGTTTTGGGTTAACATAGTCAAATTTTTGTTTAGAGATGAGTAAACAGTCCTCAGGAAGATGATCTAAAGACCTCAAATCTAGATTTGTGGCACAGATATTTAAGTAGGGAAGTTGAGAAGGCTTCAGGAAAGCATTGTACTTAAATGATCCTTGAAGGGTTAATAAAATTTTTATTGGGCGGGATGAATACAAGTAAAGGAAAATAACTTTAGGCCTTTTGAGCCATTCTTTTCCTCAGGCCTGCTCCTATCTTTTTGGAGTGTACTTTCACTTATAATAAACTATCCTTTGTGTTCTGCTCCTACTTCTCAGGAATGTACTTCTACTTTTAATAAACTATTCTTTCACTTCTATTAAAAAAAAACAAAAAACTTCAGAAAATTTGAAGAGGATGAGCAATTATATGCCAGCAATAGCAAAACAACTGGCCTAATCAAAGGATTAATGCAATAGGAATATTAGAATGCAACAAGGTAATCTGATAATGTCAAAATTGAAACTTGACTACTCTTAGCTACTATGTTTTTCTGAAGAGAGCGGAGTTAGGAAATTAGTGCATTTTGAAGTATATTCTGTTCAATGTTTAAGCAGTTCTAAAATAGAGCTCTGGAGGGAATCTCCCCCACCCCCTTTTTTGAAATAAGATATCTAGGCCACAGCCCAGACCTACTAAATCAGAATCTCTGGAGTAAGGCCTAGGAATATGTCATTTTCAACTGCCAATCCCAGTCATATAAGAATAGCAGTTTGTGGATCTATTATTTGAGAACCTGGTTTAAAGATTTATTTTTGTTTTTGAGAGAGAGACAGAGAGAAGAGGGAGGGCCCAGAGCAGTCTCCATAGTTGCCCATCATTAGTCTTCTACATGGTTTCATTCCACAGGTGGGCTCCAGGCTGGCTGCACAGGGCAGGAACAAAGCCGGGGGAGGGCGGGGGGGAAGGTGCTCCCGCATGGGAAGCTCACCCTGGTGAGAACCAAACTGGGGATACACCCCAGTTCAGCATATGGGTCCGCATTGGCTGGAGCCAGGGCCAGAATACAATCCTTGGACCCCGAAGCCACAAGACTAGCTCTCAACCTGCTGAGCCATCCTAGCATCCCCAAGAACCAGTGGTTTAATAAGGTGAAGTTAGACTAGGAAGAGACCACTTAGAAAATTATTTTGGTAGCCCAGGTATGAGATACAATGTAGACAGTAGAATCAGAAAGATTTGTCTAAATCCTATTAATTAGATTTGATGCACATTGTTTTTAGATAGGGAAAGAAGAGAGGACTCAAGTTCTCTAGTCTAAAAGAAATGATTCAAAATAGTGATAAGAAATATTTAATTGTGGAAAGTAAGGACATTGTTTTACTTGAGATTAGACTAAAGAATGAGAGAATAAAATTATTGCCAGCTTTGTTTCAATCAAAAAGGATACCCTTACCTGGTGGCATACTTATTTGAAGGCTGACAAAAAGCAAGAATGAACCAGCCTAATAGTCTATATAATGTTGAGTGACTAAAAGATAAATGCAGGTTTTGTTGTTGTTGTTTTGTTTGACTTTTAATTATAACAAACTTTACTTTTTGGAAGAGTTTTTTTTATTTTTTATTTTCTGCCTTTAGACAAATGGAATATGCCAGTGAAATAAAATTTTTATGTCACATGTTGACTCAGTAAGCATTTTCTTCTAGCCAGAGATTTTCAAACTTCCCCAGGAAACCTTAGGCTTTTCATGGAATTTAAGTGGTATATGGAGGAAGGTGGAAGCAGGGGCAGACCTTTGCCATCTCTTTAACCATAGGCATGTCAAATATGAGGCATAAATGTTTTCTGTATCCATTAACAGACATCACTAATCTCTTGTGACCTTTTCCCATTATATCTGGCTGTAGCTTCCTTAACACTTCTACTTGACACAGTCGCTGAGAAATGCATAGATTAAAACTATTTTTTTATCCTAGAATCAAAATAGATAGATTTTTAAAAAAAGATATAGATCTCTATATTTTTATATTTAAAGATTTATGTTTATTATTTTTAACAGAGAGAGAGAGAGAGAGATACAGAGACAGAAATAGAGAGAAGGGGGAGGGCCCAGAGCAGTCTCCATAGTTGCACATCATTGGTTTTTCCACGTAGTTTCATTCCACAGGTGGGCACGGGGCTGCACAGGGCAGGAACTGGGCCAGGGTCTCGCTCCGGTGAGAAGCGAACTGGGGGCACTTCCTAGTTCAGCATATGGATCTGCACGGGTTGGGGCTGGGATTCGATCCTCGGTCCCCAGGGCTGCAAAGTGAGCGCTTAATCCAGAGCTATCCCGGCCTCCCCTAGATAGATTTTTATATAAGATTTCATTTGTAGAAAAGTTTCTGTCAGTACTCTAAAAAAACTTTGAAGTCCATCGTTTTAATGTCATTTTTAAAATTAAATTTGTAATACTGAGGTAATTACCGATTTATATGCAGTTGTAAGAAATAATACAGAGAAATTCTATGTATCCTTTACCCAGTTTCCCTCAATGCTAACATCTTATAAAACTGTAATACAATGTCATGACCAGAATGTTGACATTAATACAATTCATCCATTTTCAGATTTCCCCAGTATAATTTTTACGTGTGTGTATATTTCTCTGCATTTTTATCAAGTGTAGGTTCCTGCATCTACCACCACAGGTATGGAACAGTTCCATAGCCACACCAGATCCCTGGTGTTGCCCTCTGATAAGTACCGGTACACTAATCTGTTCTCCACTTCTATAATTTATCATTAAGGAATGTTATATAAATGGATGGAATTAAATAGTATGTGACTTTTTGGAATTAGCTTTTTTTTTTTTTCCACTCAGCATAATTTCCTTGAGATTTAGCCAACTTGTTGCATATATCAGTAGTTTGTTCCTTTATATTCCTAAGTAGTGTTCCATTTACCGTATTTTCCGGCGTATAAGACGACCCCCTAATTTTACAGTTAAAACATAGGTTTAGGCCTATATTCGCTGTATTAAAACATAGGTTTAGGCCTATATTCGCTGACCTTATACAGCGAATATAGGCCTAAACCTATGTTTTAACTGTAAAATTAGGGGGTCGTCTTATACGCCGGAAAATACGGTTGTAGTCTTATACAGCGAATATAGGCCTAAACCTATGTTTTAACTGTAAAATTAGGGGGTCGTCTTATACGCCAGAAAATACGGTTGTAGTCTTATACAGCGAATATAGGCCTAAACCTATGTTTTAACTGTAAAATTAGGGGGTCGTCTTATACGCCCGGTCGTCTTATACGCCGGAAAATACGGTAATATTATTTTCCCATTTGGTAGTTATCACATTGAATATACAGCTCGATTTTTTGTTGTAACTGAAGGAAGTTTTAGAACCCATTGAAATATGTGATGTTATGCTTTTATAGTACTCACTACTTTTGTACATGAAAGATGTTAAAGAATTTGAAAAGATGTAATTTTTCTTTGTTTTTTTTTCTTCTGCATTTGCATATTGAGCAATAATACATTCTAAGGTATATAGTGGGCCTTATGGTAAGTAGAAAGTGGGGATAGGTAACTGTTTTAGAATAAAATCACTTTTGTTATATTATCAAGTATGGACAAAGACCAGATTCATTTTAACAACAGTTGTGTGCGTATGTGTAGGAAAAAGAAATAGTACATTTATAACTGTAAACTCTGATTTATCCAGATATTAACCACTGACAAAGCTACTTGCATAAAAGGCCACATTTCACTAGATTTTATACTATAGTAATCTCAAACACTGGTCATGACAAATACTATTAAAAAATAATAGCATGGTGCATTAAAAAACTTCATAGGGGAAAGGCAAGATGGCTCAGTGGGTTAAGTTCTCACTTTGCAGCCCCAGGGACCGAGGATCGAATCCCGGCCCCGGCCCGAGTAGACCCATATGCTGAACTGGGGAGTGCCCTCAGTTCAGTTCTCACCGGGATGAGACCCCGGCCCATTTCCTGCCCTATGCAGACCCGTGCCCACCTGTGGAATGAAACCATGTAGAAAAACCGATGATGTGCAACTATGGAGACTGTTCTGGGCCCTCCTCTCTAT
Source organism: Craseonycteris thonglongyai (assembly GCA_004027555.1). Taxonomy (NCBI): domain Eukaryota; kingdom Metazoa; phylum Chordata; class Mammalia; order Chiroptera; family Craseonycteridae; genus Craseonycteris; species Craseonycteris thonglongyai. Next base: position 2,062 of record PVKE010018547.1, on the reverse strand, counting down.
TTCTGTCTCTGTATCTCTCTCTCTCTCTCTGTCAAAAAATAAAATAAATAAATAAATAAAACTGCATACTATTGAGATTAATTTTTAATTAGATTGGTGGTAGAAGAATATATCAGTACTTTAGCTGGTTGCAGAATTGGTGTTTAGAGGATATCATCCTTTCTCCCAAAAATCCTGGGAGAAAGAATGATATCCCATTATATAGTGTCAAACAAATGGTTCACTATGTCATATTTATACAGTATTTTTTGAATTAATGGGCTTTATTTTTTAGAGCAATTTTAGGTTCACTTTAGAATTGAGTGGAAAGTACATAGTTCCCACATATCTGCCCCACCATCAGTATTCCTCATTGTTATGGTACATTTGTTACATTCAGGGAACCAACATTGACACATCCTTATCAACCAGTATGTTTACATTTAGGCTTACTTCTTGTGTTTGTGTATTTTTTTTTAAGTTGTTTTTCTTTTTCCTTGATACTTTACTTTGATCCCAATATCAAATTTCTAGTGAGCTGAATATAAGGTAAACAGTTGCACAGTAAGGCAATTTGAAGTTTCAAAAAATACTGGCTGATTTGGGAAAGTGTGTCATTCTTTACTGTACAGAGATGATTTGGTGGTTATTGAGTAACAGTATAAAGATTGTCATTGGTTTATTCTTTGAAGAGTTTAATCAGAGCCATTCCTTTTGACAAAAATTTTATGGAAAGGATTTCAGGGTCCAGATACCATAGGTATTTTAACCATTACCCTGTACACAGATTTTTAGCTTAAGACAACTGAAACAGTGTGTTTACAGGTTGTCATAAAGAGGTTTGGTTGTTGACTTTTTAAGGGAAACTACTTCTATCACATTCTCTGAATTTACAGTCCAATACACTTATGGAAGAGAATGGACTCTGGAATAGATCAGAATTTTTTTTTTTTAAGACTTGTTTTATTGTTTTGACAGAGGACGGGGAGGGCTCAGAGCAGTCTCCATAGTTGTACCGTTAATCAGTTTTCAACATAGTTTCACTCGATATGGGTGGGCACGGGGAAATATGCCCCCTTGAGCTGGGTGCCTCCCACATGGAACCTCATCCCACTTCAGCATAAGGGTCTGCGGGGGCCAGGGCCAGGGTCTGGACTCCATCCTTGAACCCTGGGGCTTCAAGGCGAGCACTCAACCTGCTGAGCCATACTGGCATCCCCAGAAATTCTTAATAGTTTATGTGAATTTAACAAGTTATAATACCTTAGAATTGTTCTCTAATACTCATCTTTTGAGGACTTTTCCTAAATATTTGATTTCCAGAAATTTTACCTGATAATCACAGTTAATACTTAACTGAGTGCGACACAGAATGCTTGAAATAACCCAGTTATATTGTATTCTATGGTTATTCCTATTTACAAATGAGGAACTAAGGCTTCAAGAGAATAAGTAATCATTTTGAAGTGACAGTATGAAAGTGGAAATGCTACACTGCTATTGAATTTAAGTAGTAATGGTTGGAATTGTACTAAATATGATAAAGCAGAACTCTGAAACTCTTAAAGAGCAAGAAAATGAGCTTTTTGAACACTGAATTTTATATACAGGTTTCCATTTTTCAAATAAGTCTACCAACATTAATCCTGGCTACAAGAAAACAGATTTTTCTGGAGATTTTATCTGCTTCTACGAAAGTGTTAAGAGTATAAGTTGAATTGATTAAATTCCTTGTCTCTAGGAACCAAATAGTTGCTAAAGGGAGACTCAAGTTAAAATTTAAATGGTTAGATAGATGGTCTTTGCTTAACAAAAAGTTCAGTATATAATGAATTAAATATACTTATGTATGTATACATTTGTAATCTCAAATTTGGGGCATTGGTACCCTAATTTATGGGTTGCTTTCAGTTCACTTGGGAGGTATGTGTTTGTTCCTGAAAATAATAGGGAATTTGAATATCTTTATCCTTTTATTATGTGCTTTGTGCTATCCCTGAAATATTTTTTTTTTAATATATTTTATTTGTTTATTTTTGACAGGGAGAGAGAGAGATACAGAGACAGAGAGAGAACTGAACTG
>PVKE010018546.1:0-29402 GCA_004027555.1 Craseonycteris thonglongyai | reverse complement strand
ACGATGCATGAATGATGTGAGGTGGACTTGTACATCTGTAAACTGTCTAATTGTTACCAACCAATGTAACCTCATCAAATTTAACAATAAATTAAAAAAAAAAAAAAAAAAAAAAAAAAAAAAAAAAAAAAAAAAAAAAAAAAAAAAAAAAAAAAAAAAAAAAAAAAAAAAAAAAAAAAAAAAAAAAAAAAAAAAAAATTCAGATCAGGGGAAGCCGGGATGGCGCAGTGGGTTAAGCGCTCACTTTGCAGAGCCAGGGACCAGGGATCAAATCGGGCCCGTGCGGAACCATATGCTGAACTGGGAGCTCCCCCAGTTCAGTTCTCTCTCTGTCTCTGTATCTCTCTCTCTCTGTCAAAAAAAAAAAAGATATATATATATATACATATATATATATATATATATATATGTATATATATATATATTTAAATTCAGATCTAACTCCATATTTCATGATTTGTACAGAACACAATGCTGTTTCTTTGCCTCTCCTTAATTAATGCCTAACATTAGCTGCATGTTTATTAGGATATATTTTTAAAGAATCTACTAGATAGGCTTAGGATAATGTATCAGGTGTTTTTGAAGACTAATAAACTGAATAACCTTCACAGAGTTTACACTCTAGCAATGAAGATAAGACAATCAACTCAATGATTCTCATATAATGTAAAATTATATAAAAACCTGTATGAAGTACAAAATATTATGAAGGCTAAGAAAAGGTTCCCCAGGGGAAGCTGGGATGGCTCAGTGGGTTAAGCGCTCACTTTGAAGTGCCAGGGACCAGGGATCAAATCCCAGCCCCGGCCCATGTGGAACCATATGCTGAACTGGGAGCTCCCCCAGTTCAGTTCTCTCTCTGTATCTCTCTCTCTCTCTCTCAAAAATAAATAAATAAATAAATAAATAAATAAATAAATAAATAAAAAGAAAAGGTTCCCTTTGGGGCTGGGAGGTACAGGGATTTGGAGTAGCTTTATAGAAGAGGTAGCATTCCAGCTGAACTTAGAGAGTGGTGTTTTGAAAGACAGTTTTGACTGTGAACTCTTCAAGGGTCACAATCATGCCTTAGCCGCAAGGCCTAGCATGCTGGAGCTGTTTAATGAACGTAGGTTGAACAAATTGAACAGAAAGGTCATTCCAAAAGGAAGCAACAGCAAAAAGGATCAGAGGCTGAATACACATAAGGATCAGAGTTGGAGGAATAGGAATACGAACATATATATCTGGAAAACAAGTGACTCATTGTGATTGTTTTTACAGTTTTCTCCCATATCTTCCATTTTTAATAAAACTGTCAGTACCACCCTCCATCCTCTTCCAGCCTTTACCTCATTTCTCTGCTCCCCATCTTTTTTAAATAACATTTTATTGAGATGTAATTTATATACCATGTAATTAACCCATTTAAAGTATAAATTCAATGTATTTAGATTACAGAGTTGTGTGGCCATTACCATAATCAATTTTAGAACATTTTCATTACCCCAAAAAGAAACCCAATACCCATTACTAGTCACTACCCATTTTTCCCCAATCATCCCCGTTCCCCAGCCCTAGGCAACCACTGAACTGTTTTCTATCTCTATGGATTTGCCTATCTAGATATTTCACATAAACAGTAGCATAACATATGAGGTCTTCTGTGAGTGATTTTTTTTTTTAAGATTTTATTGTTTTTGACAGAGACAAAGAGAGACAGAGAGAAGGGGGAGGGCCCAGAGCAGTCTCCACAGTTGTACGTCATCAGCTTTCCACATGGTTTTGTTCCACAGAGGTAGGCGGGGGCCGCACAGGGCAGGAACTGGGCTGGAGGCCTCCCGCTTGGGAGGCACAGCCCCTTGAGCCAGGGGCCAAACCAGAGGTGAGAACCAAACTGGGGGCCTCCTGCATGGGAAACACACCCCAGTTAGGCATGTGGGTCCACACGGGCAGGGGCCAGGATTCAATCCTCAGTCTCCAGGGCTGCAAAGTGAGGGCTTAACCCACTGAGCCATCCCAGGCCCCCACCACCACCTTTTTTTAAAAAGATTTATTTTTATTTCTTTCACTAGTATAATGTTTTCAAGGTTTATCCATATTGTAGAATGTATCAGTACTCTATTCCTTTTTATTGCTGAATAAAATGACAAATGCCATTGTATAGGTATCTACAATATTCTTTTTAACGATTCATCAATTGAGGGATATGTGAGTTATTTTCACTTTGGGGCAATGCTGCTATGAATATCAGTGTATAGGTTTTGTGTGGACATGTATTTTAATTTCTCTTGGGCATATACCTATGAATGTGTTTAATCTTTTAAGGAACTGCCAAACTGTTTTCCAAAGAAGTTGCACCATTTTACATTCCCACCAGCAGTGTATGAAGGGCCCAATTATTCTACATTATTATCTGTCTTTTTTATTACAGCCATCCTAGTGGGTGTGAAGTGGTATCTCATTATGGTTTCAATTTGCATTTTCTCAATAGCTAATGATGCTATCTTTTCATGGCTATTATAGATCTTCTTTGGAGAAATATCTATTTAGATCTTTAGCCCATTTTTCAGTTGGGTTCTCCTCTCCATTTTAATCAAAGTTCTTTAAAGATTAGTCTATACACACCATCCATACTTCCTTGCTTTGTTTCATTCACCAACCCACTCCAACTGTGCTTTTGCTCCCCATTCTGAAATTGCTTGTCAAAGTCACTAACCACCTCTACACTATTATTTTTTTAAGATTTATTTTGTTTGAGAGAATATGAGAGAGAGAGAGAGAGAGAGAGAGGTGGGTAGGGCCCAGAGCAGTCTCCACAGTTGTACATCATTAGTTGTGACATGGTTTCATTCCAAACAGGTGGATGTGGGTGGGGCCACACAGGGCAGGAACCAAACTGGGGGCCTCCCGCATGGGAGGGAAAAGCCTTTGCTGCTATTTTGGTGGTTACCAGTTGCATCGCAGTTCAGCATATGGGTCTGTAGGGACCAGGGCAGGGTTTCAATCCTCAGACCTTATGGTTACAAGGCAAGCACTCAACCTGCTAAGCTATCCCAGTATCCCTCAATGACTGTTCTTCAGTCCCCAACTTCCAGGATAAAACTATGGTTTACACATGTGCATTTTCATTCCAACTGACCTCTTATTCTAATCTATGGTTTCCCTTGCCTTGTTTCTTACCTATACTTTTGTTTTACAGCATATTGTCTTAAGGAATGAGAAATGTAAATCAACAATCAGGGTATATCTAGAGAACCACAGGTAACATAAGTATAGCAGAGTGACTGTAATGGAATCATGGCGGGTAGTAAAGATTGACAAGCTTTAACAAACATGATCAACCTGAAGGATATGTGGGAAGAGTTGGGCTTATGAGAGGAGTTCTTCCACTCTATGTCATTACAAGAACCCTACAGGCTTAAAACGAACCTCTATGGTTGTAACTGCCCTTCCCCTTAACTTCTTTTTCCTCTCTGTAAATACCTCTCCATCTTGGCACACAGGGCAGTATGGTTTGCCATGTCTGAATGTACTGGGATGCAGCCCTTTCTCCTGCCTTCCCCCCCTCCCCCTGTCCCCCTGCCCCCAATAAGTCCTTTTTGGTGATAACCTAGTTGATACTAGTTTTACTTTTCAGACAACAAGGGGAGGTAGGGAAGATATGGAATGCTGGGTAAGTAGTGAATAATGGGCTAGGGATTTAACTTTGTTTAGAAGATGGGGGGAAGCCAGGATGGCTCAGTGGGTTAGGCGCTCACTTTGCAGCCCCAGGGACCGAGGATCGAATCCCGGCCCAGGCCCGTGCGAACCCATATGCTGAATTGGGGAGTGCTCCCAGTTCGGTTTTCACAGGGGCAAGACCCCGGCCCAGTTCCTGCCCTGTGCAACGCTGCGCCCACCTGTGGAATGAAACTATGTGGAAAAACCAATGATGTGCAACTATGGAGACTGTTCTAGGCCCTCCCCCTTCTCTCTGTCTCTATATCTCTTTCTCTCTGTCTCTGTCAAAAACAATAAAAATAAATCTATAAAAAGAAGATAATATATAGTCTTTAAAGGTTCTTGTACAATAAATGCTCAGCACTGGACTGCTGGAATGTTAGAAGACTGTTCTGGCAGCAAGTATAAAATTTCCTGGGGCAAGGGATAGGAGCAGAGAAATAGGAGTCAAGGAGATTATGTAGGATGTTTATTATCAAAGTAAAGATAATCTGTATTGAGAGCATAAATTAATGTAGTAGTACTAAAAATGAAAAGTAGGAATTAATGGAAAGACATTACCATTAAACTTTAACCAACTGAGTTAATTTTATTACTGATAACAGAACTAGTGGCTGCCCTCAGTCAAGTGGTATTAAACATAGAAGTTCTTAGTCCTCATTTCTACTAAATTGAATTTGATGGAAGCTAGATGAAAATGTAGTAAACACACAAATATTCCTGTTAGAACTATAAACAATTACAGTATTGCTTCCCACTTTCTTCTCCCCTGAGTAAGTATTTCTGAAAATTTCAGGTAACTGAAATTTCTAAGGGGGAAGATCTGGCAAAGCCCACCAGTCCAGTTTACAATCACTGCCTTCCACCCTCCATTGGTCTTCAATATGTTAAGATCAAGAGAAAATAGAAATTTATGCAAAATAGGATGGGAAAGGTAAATTATCCCAAGTTAATTTGCAGTCCTTTTTTTCCCAAAGGAAATGGTTGTTGATACTCTGAGGAGTTAAATTATAATAATACATGCCAGGAAGATGATGTCAGGAAGGAGTGGTTAGGCCCTTTACAAGTCTGAAATTCCTTTAGTTCCATATATTTCCTCTTTCAGTCTTACCTATATTCAAATCTCTCTACTGAGGCAACTCTTTGAAACATTGAAGAATCAGTGTTGAGACCCTAGAACACTGATCTTTTTACTTTAGTCTTTTTTTTAATGAACCAATAATAACTTAAAGGCATTAAAATAGATTTTTAAAATGTATATTATTTTGCAGAATTTCTCTTTGAAATCCACATTTTCACCCTTCTGTGACTATTTTAATTCCAAAGAAAGGGATAGGTATTCAACTCTATGTCCTGAGAAAAATTTTGCCTTTATATTTACCACAGTCAAAAAAGAAAATGAAAACCATGCTTGCCATGGGGTCCTCAGGAAACAACTTAGCTGATAAGTGAAATATACAAATATGTTTCAAAATAAAACAATCCTACTTTTAAAAATCAAGGAAATAGGGAAAGCCGAGATGGCTCAGTGGGTTAAGCACTCACTTTGCAGCCCCAGGGACAGAGGATCGAATCCTGGCCCCCGTCTGTGCGGACCCATATGCTGAACTGGGGAGTGCCCCCAGATCAGTTCTCACCAGGGTACCCTGGCCCAGTTCCTGCCCTGTGCAGCCCCACTCCCACCTGTGGAATGAAACCAATGATGTGCAACTATGGAGACTGTGCAACTATGGAGATTGTTTTATTTTGAAACCTATTTGTATACTTCACTTATCAGCTAAGTTGTTTCCTGAGGAGCCCATGGCAAGCATAGTTTTCATTTTCTTTTTTGACTGTGATAAATATAAAGGCAAATTTTCTGGGCCCTCCCCCTTCTCTCTGTCTCTGTCTCTGTATCTCTCTGTCAAAAACAATAAAAATAAATCTTTAAAAATCAAATAAATAAAATTAACATACTTTCAAATAAGCAAGTTACAACAGTGGTATACAAATAATTTTTCAAACTCAGCTCACTGGCAATTATTTTTATTCTACAAACTAGAAGTGATGACTACTGTAAAGTATGACATAAAACTCTTAAAGTAGCAGATATCTACAGATCTATTGTTTCAAGATTTCTATATAGAAGAATGATGGACAATAAAAACAGATTTTTTTTAATTTTAACTTGATTGGTGGAAGCAAGGATGGCTCAGCGAGTTAAGCGCTTGCTTTGCAACCCCAGGGACCAAGCAGCAAATCCCAGCCCTCGCCCATGTGGACCCATATGCTGAACTGGGGTGTGCTCTCCATCCGGGAGGCCCCCAGTTCGGTTCTTGCCCCTTGGTTCAGCCCCTCGCTCAAGGGGCATGCCTCCCATGTGGGAGGCCCCCAACCCAGCTCCCACCCTGCACAGCCCCCGCCCACCTATATGGAACGAAACCATGTCAAAAACTGATGTACAACTATGGAGACTGCTCTGTCCCCCCTTCTCTCTGTCTCTGTCTCTCTCTGTCTCTGTCTCTGTAAAAAAAAAACAATAAAAATAAATCCTTAACAAAAGATTAATAAAATTCTAACTTTCTTGAAGTAGCATTGGTTAATAACATATAAATTTTAGGTGTACAACATTATCACTCAATATTTGTATATTCTATTGCATATTCACCACCAAAAGCTTGGGTTTCCTTCTGTTACCATATAATTGACCCCCTTTACCCAGTCTTCCCTCCCCTAACCCCGCTTCCCCTTTGGTAACCACCACTCTGTTGTCTGTATCCGTGAGGTCTTTTGTTGTTGTTCATTTGTTATTTTGTTTCATATTCCACATGAGTGAAATCATATAGTTTTTGTCCTTTTCCATCTAGCTTATCTCTTAGCATAATACCCTCAAAAGCTATCCAAGTTGTTGCAAATGGCAACAACTTTCATCTTTTTTATGGCTGAATAGTATCCGATTGTGTATATATACCATATCTTATTTATCCATTCATCCATCAATAGATACAGGTTGTTTCCATATCAGCTATTGTAAATAATGCTCTAATGAACACAGGGGTACATATACCTTTTCATATTCTTCAGATTCTCGGAAATACCCAGAAAAGAATTGTTGGATCATATGGTAGTTCTATTTTTAATCTTTTAAGGAACCTCCATACTGTTTTCCACAGTGGCTGCACCAATTTACAATCCCACCAACACTACACAAGGGTTCCCTTTTCTCCACATCCTTACCATCACTTATTGTTTAGCCTCTTTTTGATAATAGCCAATCTAACAGGTGTGAGGTGATATCTCATTGTGGTTTTGATTTGCATTTTTAGTGGCATTGAACATCTTTTCATGTCTGTTGGCCATCTATATGTCTTCAATGGAAGAATATACATTTAGATCCTCTGCTTGTTTTTTAAGGTGGTTTTTTTTTTGGTTTTTTTTTGACAGACAGAGAGAGACAGAGAGAGGGAGGAGGGCCCAGAACAGTCTCCATAGTTGACAGCATTAGTTTTCCATATAGTTTCACTTCACACGTGGGCACAGGGCTGCACAGGGCTGCACAGAGCAGGAACTGGGCCAGGAGCCTCCCACATAAGCCCTGGCAAGAACTGAACTGGGGGCACACCCCAGTCCAGCATGTGGGTCCACATGGGCAAGGGCCAGGATTCAATCCTTGGGCTCCAGGGCTGCAAAGTGAGCACTTAACCCGCTGAGCTATCCCAGCTTCCCCGAGTTTGTTCTTTTGTTGTTTAGTTGTGTGAGTTCTTCATATATTTTGGATATTAACTCCTTATTGGAAGTATCATCTACAAATATCTTCTCCTATTTGGTTGGCTGCCCTTTTGTTTTGTTGATGGTTTCCTCTGCTATGAAGAAGCTTTTTAATTTGAGGTAGTCCTTTCTGTTTATTGCCTTTGGAGTCAAATTCACAAAAAAATACTATGAGCAATGTCCAGAAGCTCAGTGCCTATGTTTTCTTCTATAGTATGTATTTTACTGTTTCAGTCTTACATCCAAGTCTTTAATCCATTCTGAGTTAATTTTTGTGGTATAAGATAGTGATCTAGTTTTATTCTTTTGCATGTGGCTGTCTAGTTTTCCCAACACCATTTCTTTATTGATTTATTTTTATTGTTTTTGACAGAGAGACAGAGAGAAGGGGCAGGGCCCAGAGCAATCTCCATAGTTGCATGTTATTGGTTTTTCTACATGGTTTCATTCCACAGGTAGGCACGGGGCTGCGGAGGGCAAGAACTGAGCCGGGGACCTACCGCATAAAGCTCACCCTGGTGAGAACTGAACTAGGGGCACACCCCAGTTCAGCATATGGGTCCACACAGGCCAGGGCCGGGATTCAATCCTTGGATCCAGAGCTTCAAGACGATTGCTTAACCCACTGAGCCATCCTGGCATCCCTCCAACATGGTTTATTGATGGTACTTTCTTTTTTCCATTGAATATTCTTGGCTCCTTTATTGTAAATTAGTTGCCCGTATATGTATGGGTTTATTTCTGGGCTCTCAATTTTATTCCATTGATCTGTGTGTCTGTTTTTCTTTATTTTTCTTTCTTTTTTAAAAGATTTTATTGTTTGACAGAGATAGAGAGAAGGGGGAGGGTCCAGAGTAGTCCCCACAGCCATACATCATCAGTTTTGATGTACTTTCATTACATACAGGCAGATGTGGGTCTGCATAGGGCAAAATCTGAACCTAGGACCTCCATTATGGGAAGTATGCCCTGTGAACCGAGGGCCTCCCACATGGGAAGTTTGCCCCAGTTCAGTACGTGGGTCCACACAGGCAGGGATTAGAACTCGGTCTCCGGAAGCACTCAACCCACTGAGCCATCCCAGCAACCCCCTGTTTTTCTTTAAAGCAGATATTTGTAATTTATAATTTGATTGTTCTTTATTTCAGTTTTTTAAATGCATTAGACAGGTCCAGAACTTTATTACATAGACTTGTTCTACTTGAGAAACTATGTTATTAATAGAAATGGCAAATAAGCCAATGTCAAAATTAACTTTACCTTGTTATAGAAAAAAGTCTGATAAGATACATACACCAGGGGAAGCTGGATGGCTCAGTGGGTTAAGCACTCACTTTGCAGCACTGGGGACCCAGGATCGAATCCCGGCCCCAGCCCGTGTGGACCCATGTGCTGAACTGGGGAGTGCCCCCAGTTCTGTTCTCTCTCTGTCTTTGTATCTCTCGCTCTCTCTCTCTGTCAAAAACAATAAAAAAAAAAAATTTTTTTTTTAAAGATACATACACCAAACTACTAACAGTTATTTTCCTGAAGGGTGAGATTTGGGTAAGAAACATCAGACATGAAAGGAAAACTTGACTTTTAATTTTATATACCTCTTTGTGCTTTTTTAATGGTTATGTCTTACATTTACTACTAAAAACTACTAAAAGTTATTTTTAAAATTTAACCTTGCATATTAAAACACAAATTACATAAACAAATCCATCCAAAATACTCTCTCCCCAAAGAAATGAACACATTACCAAGCTTGTCCAACTCATGGCAGGTGGGCCACATACAGCTCAGGACAGCTTTGAATGTAGCCCAAAACAAATTAGTAAACTTTCTTAAAACATTATGAGTTTTTTGGTTTTTTCTTGTAGCTCATCAGCTATCTTTAGTGTTAGTGTATTTTATGTGTAACCCTAGACAGTCTTCTTCCAATGTGGCCTAGAGAAGTCAAAAGGTTGAACACCCCTACATTAAGCTTTCTTTATATCCACAAAACAGTGCAGTAATGCTTTAGTTAAATACACCCAATATGCAAAAACCTAATTATACAAACGAGAAATCATATATATAGTCACAAAGTAATGTCATCATAACATTAACCTGTAAGAATCCGAACAATTCTTTTCATTTTTTGAAAGAAAGTGGGTGTGTGTGAGAGAGAGAGACAGAGAAAGCGAGAAAGAGAGAGAGAGAGAGAAGTGGGGAGGGCCCTGAGCAGTCTCCATACTTGTACATCATTAGTTGTAACATAGTTTCATTCCACACAAGTGGATGTGGGGCCGTGTTGGACAGGAACTGAACTGGGGACCTCCCTCATGGGAGAGGAGAACTTTTGAAGCCAACCATCCAGGCAGTTACCAGTTGCACCAAAGTTCAGAACCCAGAGAATTCTTGATAAATACATTAGTAAATATGTATCTAACCATCCCCCAGCCAATATTTCCTAAATTTTCTCAAACCTTACAAGTTATTAGGAAGTGATAGAAGATTTGAATCCAAATCCATAATCATATCCTCTTGTCCCCTATACTATCCTAGATTTATAAGATAGTTAAATATTTTTTATACAAGTAGGAACAGAATAGAGAACTAAGAAAAGAGAAGATTTTAGATAGCATTAAATACACAAAACCCCTAATAGGGAAAAACTTAATTTATGTAATTAATTTTACTTTATTTTAATGGGTCTGGGTAACCTGAGAGACTTGGGAGGAAAAAAAGATTTATTTTTATTGTCTTTGACAGAGAGAGGCAGAGACAGAGACAGAGAGAAGGGGGAGGGCCCAGAACAGTCTCCATAGTTGCACATCATTTGTTTTTCCACATAGTTTCATTCCACAGGTGGGAGTGGGGGCCGCACAGGGCAGGAACTGGGCCGGGGTCTTCACCCCAGTGAGAACTGAACTGGGGGCACTCCCCAGTTCAGCATATGGGTCCCGATTCAATCCTCGGTCCCAGGTCCCCGGGAAGCCGGGATACTTCTTTTCAATCTACCCATAATAGTCCTTTAGGTATTATATGAGAAAGCAGCAGGAATCCTTCCCCACCCTCCAACACTCTCCAGATGATCAAAAGATCCTTAAATGTCTATGGTACCTTTTTCTTCCAATAACAGCTATAACACCAAGAGAGGACAAAGGGTATTTCTGTTGCAGCAATAAATTGCTCCTAATCAGCACTGTGTGCCCTGAAATTCTAAGAAACTGCCACAGATATTCCCTGGCAAATGTGGGCATCATTGTCCACCTCTCCCCAGACTAAGCATGTAGCACAACTCTCTGGCAGCCTCAGGTTAATCCTAAAGACTCAAGGATCCCTGCTACTCTTGGCAGCCTGCAGATCTGGAAGCACCAGCTCAGCAGTGAAACTCAAGGAATCACAGAGCTTTCTGCCTTAATCCCAAAGTATGCTTTCTCTTAAGACTCCTTGCCTTCAGAGGCTGGGTATGGTCGTGTCTCTATCATCTAGTTCAGAAGAGTATACCCAGTTCTTGAAACTGTTGTGATTTCACTGACTATATTTTTGCTACCTGATAATGCCAGTGGAATGGGCAGGAAGAAAAATGGGGTAGGGAAGAATGGAAACAGTTAATCAAAAAGATTAGGGGGTGGGCTGGGGGGTCAGGGTCTAAAATGACATATTATCCCTGTGGAGCTTGAGTATATCAGCAGGAAGTCAAACTAACTTCATTTTACAAAGATACAAACTCACAAGCTTGACTTGTTTTTAATTCCCCTGCTTTCTCAGGCCTCACATACAAAGACTGTTAAATTCCTGAAACTTCAGAACCAGGTGAGAAAAGATGCCGAAAGTGGTGAAAAAGGGAGAGGTGCTAAGATGAGAGAGGAATCCCTTTCCTGTTTTAAGGAGAATGTTAAAGCCAAGGGCACTCCCGGATCCCCAGAAAGGGAAGTAGCTGAATTCCAAAAATGCACTTTTCCCTACCTTCTTGTTGTTCTTGTTATAGCCAAAAGTCGAAATCCCAGGTCTGGAAGCCACTGATAGCAGCATTTTCTCTTTAATAGGGAGCTGAGAGAAAGAGGGAGAGGGACAGGGAGGGGTAAGAGAGAAGGAGAGGGGGGGGGAGAGGGGAAGGGAGAGGGAGAAAGAGAGGGAGAGAGGGAGGGAGGAAGGGGGAGGGGGAACGGAGGGGAAGGCGAAAGGGGGAGAAAAAGAGCAAGAGGGAGAGAAATGGGGGGGGGGGGTAAAGAATGAGCTAGGGCTGCTTCTTGACGTCACTGAGAGAAGTTAACCCAGTCTGAATGAGGCAATTCCACTGGGTCCTAATGCCCAAGATGTTGTTTTATAGTTTTTGGCTTCTTCGTTTGTTTCTTTTTTAAGTTTTCACAGGCTTTGTAGTTAAAGCAAAAAGAAAAGTTGTTAGGTCATCCTTTTGAATTCCATCCCTTTTCCTCTATGAAAAAGTTTTGATCATCATGAAAAGACAATAGGATTTTTTTCCCTTAGATGTCAGCTATAAGAAGATTTCAAGCTTGATTTTGCAGAGGCCACTGGGACTGCCTTGGCGAACATGTGAAGAAAACAATATTGAGATGAGCTCAGGACTTCCTCCTACTTTATATTTATAGTAATCTTTATACATGCAGAAAGAACACAGAAGAGCTCACCTAAGAACAGAGACAAGGGGAAGACAGGATGGCTCAGTAGGTTAAACGCTTGCTTTGCAGCCCCAGGGACCGAGGGTCGAGGATCAAATCCCGGCCCCAGTCTGTGTGGACCCATATGCTGAACTGGGGTGTGTTTTCTGTGCAGGAGGTCCCCAGTTCAGTTCTTGCCCCCTGGTTCAGCCCCTGGCTTGTGGGGGGCATGCCTCCTATGCGGGAGGCCCCCAGCCCAATTCCTGCCCTACTAGGCCCCCGCCCACCTGTATGGAACCAAACCATGTTGAAAACTGGTAATATACAATTATGGAGACTGCTCTGGGCCCTCCCCCTTCTCTCTGCCTCTCTCTATCTCTCTCTGTCTCTGTAAAAAATACACAAAAAAAAACAATAAATCTTAAAAAAAAAAAAGAACAGAGACAAGCAAAACAGAGTATGGGAGATTAGTAACTAGTTTCAGCTCCTTGGCTTCCTCTATTCCTCTTGGATCACATTGATGGCTGATGCCTCTCTCTCCTTTTCAGATTCTCCCATGTATGACTTCATACTTAGGAAGGAATTATCAAACTGGACTATGCCATAAAACCCAGTGCCTAGTAGTTTATTTTTCCCCCAGCTTTTCTGAGTCATTATTGCCTAGTGGTTTCTTCAATTATAAACTATCTTATTTGACCCTTTATCCCACTATTTCCTCGTCTTCAAGGTCTATGAATCTGAAACAATTAGAGTTACTCACCAAACCTGGAATTTATGCTCAAACTGAAGTTCAGAGTTGAGATGTTTGCTTTAGGTTGTCTCTGAGCTGTAGAAAAGAAAAATAACTATTTAAAAAAACATATGCTGGGGAAGCCAGGATGGCTCAGTGAGTTAAGCACTCGCTTTGCAGCCCCAGCCCATGAGGACCCATATGCTGAAATGGGGTGTGCTTCCCATGTGGGAGGCCCCCAGCTCAGTTCTTGCCCCCCTACCCCCCATTCAGCCCCTGGCTCGAGGGGGCGTGCCTCCCATGTGGGAACACGCCCCCCGCCCCAGCAGCCCCCTGGCCCAGTTCCCATCCTGCGGGGCCCCAGCCCACCTGTGTGGGGCAAAGACATGCGGAAAACTAATGACACATAACTATGGACTCTGCTCTGGGCCCTCCCCATTCTCTCTGTCTCTGTCTCTGTCAAAAACAATAAAATAAATCTTAAAAAATAAAAAGCATATGCTTCACAAAAAATAAAACTACAAAGTTCTTAGAAAAGAAGAACATAAACTTAAGAGTCAAGAACCTAACAGTTATAACACTCATCTCTAATAGTTTCAAAGGAATGTCTTGTAGAAGTAGCCTTAACAAGAAACTTGGAAAGAAAAAAGAAACCTATAGGAAACCAAAATTTTAAGAATGCTACTCCGTAACACCTACCAATCCAAGTGAAAAAGGGATGTAGAATGAAAGCCTTCAAATCCTTTCTTAAGGACACCTTGTTGCTGGTTGATATTCTCTTAAGATATAAATTAACCCTGTCTGCTTTGCCACAACAAACATTAAGACCTTAAATTAAGTCCCAGTCTCTACTCTACTTTTCCTGTCACTTTTCTGCTATGATGATAATAGGACAGACAGTACCAACATTCTACAGAGTAAATACATACATACCACATCCCCAATCTCTTACTTTCATTTCCAATAGGACAGGAAGTGCCTGCTCAGCTCAAGTGACACAGGAAGGGTGGGAACAGCCTCAATGTGGGAATTGCAACAGAGATTGGAAGCACAACAGCCAAATGCAGTAAATAAATTAATAAAGGCATCTCTACGTGATACCATATTTTTTCAAAGTCCCTTTTCTGCCCTCAGAGATTCTCATTCATTATATGTTACCCTTTCCATTTAGGCCCTTAGTTAATGTCTTCTTCCTTAGCCACAATGTGGTACAAAAACCTTAATCTTTAAGGCTTGATTTACAATGGGATTTATAGTGGCAATCAACCTAATTTAATTTTTTTTAATTATAATATTCTCAATGTGTTGTGTTTTATTGCATTCCTTAACATTCAATGATATCTTAGATTTTAAAATAGTTAAAACCAGGGATGCCAAGATCAGCAGGTTGAGTGCTCGCTTTGCAGCCCTGAGGTCCGAGGATCAAGTTCTGGTCCTGGCCCGTGTGGATCCACATGCTGAACTGTGGTGTGCTTCCCATGTGGGAGGGACCCTCAGTTCAGTTCCTGCCAGGGCGACCTTCTAAATTTATGTAGGATGCCCCTGGTTTGGCCCCCACTCTCGGGGAGCGGGGGGCCAAGCTTCCCATGCAGGAGGCCCTCAGCCCAGTTCCCGCCCTGCACATAACCCTGCGCCCACCTGTGTGGAATAAAACAACAGTATGTCGAAAAACTTATGATGTACAACTATGGAGACTGCTCTGGGCGCTCCCCCTTCTCTCTCTGTCAATAAAATAAATCTTAAAAAAAATAAATAACATAACAAAATAGTTAAAACCATGAGTTATACAGAGATGCAGACATGAGTTCAAATCCTGACACCACTATTAGTCATGATTTATGTGACTTTAAGCCAAGTTACTTAACACCTCTAATTCACTCATTTGCAAAATGGCGATAATACATACAGCGATCCCTCGTTTTTCGCGGTTAATGGGGACCAGAACCTTCCGTGAAAGCTGAAAAACTTCGAAGTAGGATTTGCCCCTAGGAATTTTCGTGTATGCGGGTACAAGAATGTTTTAAATATGTAAATAGTATTCATACTTTACTCATTTAAGACAAAAATGACAACAGTACCGTATTTTCCGGCATATAAGACGACCGGGCGTATAAGACGACCCCCTAATTTTACAGTTAAAACATAGGTTTAGGCCTATATTCACTGTATAAGACTACCCCCCACTTCCGAGGCTGTAGTCTTATACAGCGAATATAGGCCTAAACCTATGTTTTAACTGTAAAATTAGGGGGTCGTCTTATACGCCCGGTCGTCTTATATGCCAGAAAATACGGTATACGTATTTACTTAAACGTGTCAGTGCTAATTAATAAGGTTAATTACAAAACCTTATACAGTAATAAACATTAATCAACATTGCTTTCTGAGAGAGGCGAAGAGTCTTGTGTGGGTGGCGGAGGAGAGGCTCTCACTTGACTCGTAGAAGCTTTAGGCTCACTTGGAGACTCTTCTGCTGGAGGCGCTGACGGTAGAGCCGGGGGCTTTACCTTGGGAGAGAAACATGGTGATGGGTAGTTGTTATCTTTGTTTTTTCTTTTCCTTCAAAATTCCCCTGTACAAGGACATAACCCCGTCAACGGGGTTCTGGGTGCCCCGGAGGAAGCTTTCGCAGGGGCACAGCGCTTAGGCGGCATTATAAAGGCTTAATTAATAAAAAAAGTTATCGCTTAAACAAACCAAGTTATCGCCAACACAACACTAAAACCCCGTCAACGCTCCTTTCCGCAATGTGGCTGTCGACATGGTTGTATTTTTTCATTTTTATTTTTTGATGAATGTCTTGGAAAAACCCGCAAAGCACTGGAGCCGCAAAACATGAAGTGCGAAGTGGCGAGGGAACACTGTACTGTGTTTACCTTTGGAATCAAATCTAAGTCTTGTTCAGTTCTATCACTCACAAGCTGAGTGTCACTGGGAGAATTACCTCACATATCTGAACCTTACTTTTCTCATCTGTAAAACAGAGTAAATAAATAGTATCTACTTCCTAAAATTGTAGTGAAGTGGAATAAGGTGATGCATATAAAGTCCTTAGGAAAGTTATTGGCATTTCGTAAACACTCAGTAAATTATAATTAATTACTCTACTGTCTCTCAAAATGTATCCCTTTGGATATTACATAGCTCAGATTTGATGATTTGAAGTGAACATTTCAAAAACTAGTATCTTACTTACAGTCAAAGATTATACTAGGACTAGGCAGGCTAAACTTTATAATGAAATACTGAATAAGAAGTTTCAAAAAATCACCCAACCCAATTTCTTCTATCTTCTAAACAATCTGATTATTTTAAATTCTTTTTATAACTTTCACTCTTCTGGAAACTGGTGGACCATCTTTTACCTCTAGATAAAAGGAAAACCAAACACAGAACCAAAACACACTAGATAAAAGATACTCCAGTTCCCATTTCTCTAGGGTCTTATCACTCTACGAAGTGGTAGAAATAGATGTAGAAAAAAATGTAGGGTTTTCATGTATCCTAAGATTTTTTTATTTTTTTTATTTTTTTAAGATTTGGAGGAAGCTCTTTCTTTTTTTTTTTTAAGATTTATTTTTATTGTTTTTTTAACAGAGACAGACAGAGACAGAGAGAAGGGGGAGGGCCCAGAGCAGTCTCCACAGTTGCATGTCATTAGTTTTCCATATAGTTTCACTCCACAGGTGGTGCGGGACTGCACAGGGCAGGAACTGGGCCAGGAGCCTCCCACATAGGCCCCAGCAAGAACTGAACTGGGGGCACACCCCTGTTCAGCACAGGGGTCCACCTGGTCAGGATCCAGGATTCAGTCCTTGGTCTCTGGGGTTACAAAGCAAGCACTTAATCCACTGAGCCATCACAGGTTCCTCATGCATTCTAAGATTAAACACCATTCCTATACTCTAAAAGTAGGTGGTATCAGATAGAAGGGAGATAAAGGAACTTATTAAATTAATCCTATTTTACATGGATACAAAAGCCTAGGGTTTGTAGGTGCATATAAGTAAAATGATCCAGATTTGTGAACTGATGCCAAACGTTAATTAAGTCAAAGAGTACTAAGACTGGAAACTACAACCTTTATTCTGGTAGGTATATTTTTAAAGGAAGTTATAGAATTTTGTGGAAGTAACAAAGAAGGTAATGGAGTTCTGTGGTGAGATTCAGGAAGTACATGAGAGGAGGGAGAATCCTATTTCTTCCAGTGTGTTAACTTTGCTACCCTCATATGCTTTGCCCATTATAGTTGCCCACATTTTTCTAGATTTAGTCAATGCCTCTCAAATTCTTGGTTCTCATAGGCCCAGCACCCAAGAGTTATTTTGAGGTAAAAAAGTAAATTAAGAGTTATTGGAAACTTTTCTTGGAAAGAGACATTTGTACCTCTCATTCAAAATACACTGCTTTGTGATTTCTCCAGAAAAACAACACTTTTAAATAAGTGTCTCAGGTAAAGGGGTTGGCTAGATCAACTCTGACCAATATGTTGAAAGATATTTGCATGCCACTATAGGCTAGGCTGACTAGACATAACATTTTAAAGAGAAAACAACGGTACTGTCCCGTTTCAAATGGCATGATAGTTAAGAAATTTGCAGGATGAGGGGTTATGGAGAGGTGAGGAGTATTAGTGCAGTTTGATTGTGTGACTTATTAGTATATGTGCCAAATTTCAGCCTACTTGCATCTGTGTTCTTTCAGATACTGCCAAAGAAGCACATCAAATGTGAAGTAAACCCCAAGTATGGATAATACTGAATCTCATGCCATCATTAAGTTCCTCACAAAATAAGGGAAAACACCTCAAACCATTTTGGAAGAGAAGTTACAGTTTACAGGGACTGCCACCCTGGGAAATCCATGGTTTACAAGTGGCCATAGCCATTTTTTTGTTTTATTTTGTTTTGTTTTTTCCTTTATTGTTTGAGAGGGGAAAGAGAGAGAGAGAAAAACTGGGGAGGGTCCAGAGCAGTTTCCACAATTGTACATCATTAGTTGTGACATAGTTTCATTCCCCACACTGGTGGATGTGGGGCTACGTGGGGCAGGAACCAAACTGGGTGCCTCCCATATGGGAGGCGAGAACCTCTGCCACTGTGCCATTTGGGTGGTTATCAGTGCACCACAGCTCAGCACATGAGTTTGTACGGGTGGGGCTGAATATGATCCCTAGATCTCACAGTTGCAAGGCAAGCACTCAACCTGGAGCTATCCTGGTATCTCTGGCATAGCCTTTTCAAGCAAAGCAGAGAGTCAACTGAAGACGACCTCTGTCCAGAACATTGTTGATGCCACTTCCACAGACACTGTCAAAAAAGTTGAAAATTTGTAGTGGAAAATGCCAGATTAATACAAACCAGCTTGCAGAAATGGAGTATCACCGACAACCATTTTGAATATTCTCCATCAGCGTCTAAGAATAACAAAAGTCAGTGCAAGATGGGTACAGAGAATACTCACGCCACTTCAAAAACAACAGCATATTGAGTGTTGATGACAGTTTTTTGGACCTCTGCAGAGATAACAAAGATGAAGTTTTAAACCGGATTGTCACTGGAGATGAAACTTGGGTTCATCATTATGAGCCTGAGTCAAAGCAGGAGTCCATGCAGTGAGTGGCATGAAAAGGGCCCTTACCCACTAAGAAATTCAAGGTGTCACAATTAGCTAGAAAAATCATGGCTGTCTTGGGATATGGAGGATATCCTGATGATTGATTACAAGGATAAGGGTGTCACAATTATGGAGAGTACGATCCTAGTCTGCTTGAAATAGTTAAAAGAATCTGTGAAGGAGAAAAGAGGAAAATGAACCAAAGGGGTACTGCTTCTGCACAACCACATGCCTGTGCACAAGAGCAATGTTGCGTTGGCTACTCTTCATAACTGTGGCTTCCAAATGTTAAACCACCCACCCTACAGTCCAGACCTGGCTCCATCTGATTACTGTTTGTTCCCAAATATGAAAAAACAGCTTCAAGGAAAGAAATGTACAGATGATGAAGAGGTTAAAACTGCAATTTGAGGGCAAAAACAAAACATTTTTTTCAAGGACATAAATTTATTGAAAGATCTGAAAAGTGTATTAGAGTTAAGAGTTAAGGGTGAATACATATTTTGTTTTGTTTTGTTTTGAGAAAAGGTGAGAGAGAAAGGGGAAGGGCCCAAAGCAGTCTCCATAAGTGTACATCATTAGTTGTGACATAGTTTCATTCCACACATGTGGATGGGGGCTGCACAGGATGGGAACAGAACCTTTGGGAGGCAAAAACCTTTGCAGCTGAGCCATCCAGAAGTTACCGGTTATGCCACAATTCAACATATGATTTTACAAGGGGCTGGGGCCGGGAATCGAACCCTGGACCTTTCAATTACAAGGCAAGCACTCTACTGCTGAGCTATCCTGGCATCCCAAGGGTGAATATATTGAAAAGGAAAAATAATAGTTGGGTTTTTTTTATCCCTTCTTCCCCTTTATTCTGCAAATTTCTTGAACATTCCAGTATGGTCAGCGTACTGACACCTTGAATTTAGCCCAGTGAGACTAGGCTGACCAGATGTATCCTTTGAAATAGGACAGTACTGTTGTTTCCTGTCCGTTTTAAAATGGTACATCTGGGGAAGCCAGCATGGCTCAGCAGGTTAAGAGCTTGCTTTGCAGCTGGGGACTAAGGATCCAATCCTGGCCCTGACCTGTGTAGACCCATATGCTGAACTGCGGTGTGCTTCCCATGCAGGAGGGCCCCATTTCGGTTCTTGTCCCCAGTTTGGCCCCTGGCTTTAGCGGGCATGCCTCCCATGCTGGAGGCCCCCAGCCCAGTTCCTGCCCTGCTAGGCCTCCACCTGTGTGGAACAAAACCATGTCAAAAACCAATGAAGCTCAACTATGGAGACTGCTCTGGACCCTCCCCGTTCTCTCTATCTCTCTCTGACTCTGTCTCTCTCTGTCTCTGTCAAAAATAATAAAATAAATCTTTAAATAAATAAATTAATTAAATTAAATTAAATTAAATGGTGCATCTGGTCAGCGTACTATTGACCACTCCACATCAGGGTGCAGTACTCAAAAGAATGTATTACAGTACCTGCATATATGCTAGACCAGGGGTGCCCAACCTTTGGCTTCCTGGGGCCACACTCAAAGGGTTGTCTTGGGCCACACATAAAATACACTAACACCAACAATAGCTGATGAGCTAAAAAACAAAAAAGGGGGGCAAAAAAAAATCTCAAAATATTTTAAGAAAGTTTACAGATTTGTGCTGGGCTGCAATCAAAGCCACCGGTTGGACAAGCTTGTGCTAGAGTCTAGACCCTAGAAAGCCATTCAAACTACAGCAAGGGTGAGGTGCTGCATGTGTCTAAAAGCAGTGACGCAGGACAGGTTTGCTAGCGAAGCTCTGAATGTGTTCAGAGGCCTGAACAAGTTATATTAAGGCCAAGAACACATTTTTTTTTTTTTCAGTTATTAATATTTTCTGTGAATTATCTTTCCTCTCACTGATTAACTTGTGTATCCCAAACACTAAGCCATGGAAATAGACCAAAAAGTTTAATTTATTTAATGGTAAAGAGATGAGATAATGCCTTAGGAAGAAGTGAAAATAGAGTGCATTTAACATATCGGCTTCCTTAAGCAAGAAAACTTAAGGAGGGAGGGGGGTGGAAAAGGAGGTAAGGGGGCATCAAATATATGGTGATGGAAAAAGAACTTACTCTGGGTAGTAAGCATGTTACCAAAGGGAAACAGTCCAGGCTGTTCTGCCTGCACCGTTCAGCCAATAGACTGACACAGGAGTTGAGTCATAGAAAGCGTTTATTGTAAGGGCACCCCAGGAGGTGGAGGTTAGGTGGAAGAAAGGAAAGGGGCCTTTATTTCAAAGCTACATACACCCAGACCTGTCCTAAATCACACCCAGAGCCCTTGTCCCTTTAAACAATACCGTCCTCTGGAGAAAACAGTAGGCTGTAGAATGATCTTCTACGCAGATCCCTAAAGCAATGGAAAGCAAAGTCCAAAAAGGCCCAAGCGGGAAGGAGAGAGAGCTGTCTCTACCCTTTCTCTGCTCACCGTCCTCTGGAAAGCACAGGCAGCTGCTCAGTCCTTCAAGTGGACCTCAGACTTCCACAGAAGCAGAAGGGCCTTCATCTTCTAGCCCAGCGATCCCAGTGCTGAGCGTGTGGTCCCCCTCACTGCCAGCTGTCTACCTATGTTCTCCAGCTACACTCCCAGGGCCAGGCACCAAGCCGCTATTCTTGATAGACCTGACTGCTTCCTGATGATCCAGAACCCCCTGCCACAAAAAGCCCTGCCTAAAAGCCTTTCCTTTCTGCCCTCCTTCTGTATTTATATCCTTGCCAGTAATTGACAGGAGAGCCTCTCTTCCCCTGTCAATCACAGCTCATTACCACTAATTACCCACATCCACCAGCCTACAGCTGCTTCTTGTCAATTTCAGTCATTAGTGCTAATTATTCCCTCAGGCACCTCCCCCTAGCTTCCCTCTGAATAAAAGGGAGATCAATGAGGTGCCTGCCAGCTTATTTATGGCTACACTGAGCAGCCTCCTCCTTTTAGTGGCCCCTCCCTTCTTCACCTACTACAAGCATATAATGTAACACATAGATGATGTACTGTAGAACTGTATACCTGGAACTTATGTAATTTTTACTAACCAATGTCACCCCCAATAAATTTAACAATTAATTTTAAAAAATAATAATAAACTTAAGGAGATGCAGCCATTAAACAACAAAGAAAAGCTTAGCCCTAACCCCTTCTGATGTAGTATGGAATCACAAAATTGGTCCAAAACTAGAAACTGGGAAAATGTGGACTCTGAACTCCTTGACTTAACTCACTGGAAGACAGGAAAAAAGACAACTCAGGAATTATTTATCTCACACCCTAAATATCAGTGCTAATGGTATAGTCTCCTCTCTTACAGCAACAGGTACTTTGGACAAATAATTACAGGGAATATCCTAACAAATTTTTTAAGTAGACTTGTCCTTTGCCAGATGCTAAAAAAATAAAGAAATCAAATTATACAGAATCACTGGGTCAGAAAATTAGCATAATATAGAAAGGATGAGACTGGATTCTAGGCATACCCAGAATGGACTGCATTGATTAAAAAATAGCATTCATAAAAAGACTGAAAATAGTGTTGCCAATAATAGAATGAAATCTTAGGACATCTATGAGCTTTTTCCTTTGTATTTATAATATATACTGTTTTCCTTTTATTGCTTATTTTTATGTCATTAGGAAGTAAGGAGCTTGAATTTACTTGTGTCTCTCATCTGTGCTAGATAAAATTATGCTCCTATTATCACATTAAAAAGGTGCCTCCTCAAAAGGTACAGTATAAATTTGTATTTCCATAGCATTTTGTACAAAATTCTTATAGGCTTTTAATTCTGCTTGACTGCCCTACCTCTTGCACCCACATTAAGAACTCCTAGGTTGGGAAAGCTGGGATGGCTCAGCGGGTAAAGCACTCGCTTTGAAGCCCGGGGGACCGAGGATCCAATCCGGGCCCCGGGCCCATGCGGACCCACATGCTGAACTGGGGTGTGCCCCCAGTTCAGTTCTTGCCGGGACCTATGTGGGAGGCTCGCAGCCCTGTGCCTGCCTGTGGAGTGAAACTATATGGAAAACTAATGTCAACTATGGAGAATGCTCTGGGCCCTCCCCCTTCTCTCTGTCTCTCTCTGTCTCTGTTTTTCTCTGTCAAAAATCAATAAAAATAATTTGAAAAAAAGAACTCCTAGGAAGCAAACACCAACTTTACTAATCTTTTTATCTTTAACACCTAAACATAATTTATGCTCAAGAATGTAAGCTGAAAAAGGATACAATTTTCACTTCCTAAGTATCTCCAATGGGAAAGTGAATTCGCAATGACTCTTAAGAGAACACTGCCACCTTCTGGGTAATATAGGTAGTGCATCCTTGAGCAAATAGGAAAACAAAGCACAGAATTTGTACATACGGTAGTAGATAGATTAGAAGTTTGAAATTTAGGGAGGGAGAGTAGTGGGGGTGGGAATGGGCACTGGATTTATGGAAATGGAAGGGGAGATGATTCAGGATGGTGGGCACATAACGAGATGCATGGGTGATGTGTTGTGGACTTGTACATCTGAAAACTATCTAGTTGTTACCAATCAATGTCACCCCATTAAATTTAACAATAAAAAATAATAATAATAATAATAATAATAATTACACACACACACACAAAGAAGTTTTAAATTTAAACCCAACTCTATTTGCTGTGTTAAACTGGAAAATTTCAATCTTTTAAAACATCAGTTTTCCCTTTTACAAAATGGGCACATACCTGTCCTCTCTCTTAGGGATTATCATGTGTGGGGGAGGAAGAAACTTTCCTCTACCCTGCTACATTTTCATAGGCTGATCTAATAATCGCATCGACATAAAATAAGACAAAATAACCAAATTGAATATATACATATGCATGGGAACCCACATACATGACAGAGTCATAGACCCCACATACATGAGAGGTTCAAAAACAGAAAGGGAAAATAAGGTATATTTGACATTTTGAGCTAAGACTTGATCACCTTGAGTATTCAGAAGGAAGGAGGGTCATTACAGGAGGATAAAAAGAACAGATGTTCAGTAATTAGAAGTTCGTCCTGCCTTATAGATAGGTCACAGAAAGTTATTTGTGGTGATAACTCTTATTATGGGGAAGGTCTCTAATTTAAATTATTATTATTAGGGGAAGCCGGGATGGCTCAGTGGGTTAGGCGCTCACTTTGCAGCACCGGGGACCGGGGATCGAGTCCCGGACCCAGCCCGTTCCATGCGGAACCATATGCTGAACTGGGAGCTCCCCCAGTTCAGTTCTCTCTCTGTCTCTGTCTCTGTATTTCTCTCTCTCTCTCTGTGTCAAAATAAATAAATAAATAAAAATATATATTAAAAAAAAAATTATTATTATTTTAAGATTTATTTTATTATTTTTGACAGAGACAGAGAGAGAAGGGGGAGGGCTCAGAGCAGTCTCCATAGCTGTACATCATCATTAGTTTTTAACATGGTTTTGTTCCATACAGGTGGGCAGTGGCCTCGCAGGGCTGGGGGCCTCCCGCACGAGAGGTATGCCTCCTCGAGCCAGGGGCTGAAGTGGGGGGGGGGGCCAAGAACCGAACTGGAGGCCTCCTGCATGGAAAGCACACCCCAGTTCAGCATATGGGTCCGCTCGGGCCAGGGCCGGGATTTGATCCTCAGTCCCCAGGGGCTACAAAGTGAGAGCTGAATCTGCTGAGCCATCCCAGCTTCCCCTCTAATTTAAATTATTAAAGGGAGAGGTAAATGTTTCTTGTGAGCAAATGCCAGGATAGCTCAGAGGGCCCTGCATGGCCCCAGATCCACCTTTGTGGAATGAAACCATGTCACACTTAATGATGTATAACTATGGAGACTGCTCTGGGCCCTCCCCATGTCTCTCTCTCTCTCACCATCTCTCAAAAACAATAAAATAAAAAAATATTTAAAAAAAAATATTAAACTAAAACTACACAAAAACACTGTTTCTCACCTACCAGACAGGCAAACTGTTGGAGAGACTGTGTTAAAAAGGTACTTTTGGAATGCTGGGATAGCTCAGCAGGTTGAGCACTTGCCTTATACCCATGAGGTCCGGGGATCTAATCCTGGCTCTGGCCTGTGCAAATCCATATGCTGAACTGTGGTGCAGCTGGTAACTGCTGAGCCCTGTGGCTAAGGTTTATGCCTCCCATGCAGGATGCCCCCAGTTCAATTCCCACCCCGTATGACCCCACATCCACCTGTGTAGAATAAAACTGTCACAACTAATGATGTACAACTATGGAGAATGCTTTGGGCCCTCCTCCCTTCTCTTTGTCTCTCTCTCTCTCTTACCTTCTCTCAAACAATAAATCTTTTTTTTTTTAATATATTTTATTTATTTATTTATTTTGACAGAGGAGAGAGAGAGGGAGAGAGATACAGAGACAGAGAGAGAACTGAACTAGGGGAGCTCCCAGTTCAGCATATGGTTCCGCACAGGCCGGGGCTGGGATTCGATCCTCGGTCCCCGGCGCTGCAAAGTGAGTGCCTAACCCACTGAGCCATCCCGGCTCCCCCTAAATCTTTTTTTTTTAAGTACTTTTATATATTGTTTGTGGAAATGCAACATAGCATAACTCTTTTTGCTCTATCTATAGCAAAATTACACATGCTTTTACCTTTCAACCTAACAGTTCTACTTCTAGTAATAAAGCCCAAAGATACAATGATAAAAATAAGAAAAGATAATATGTACAAGGCATATTCATACTAGTAAGCAAGGACACTATCAAAAACTACTAGGTTGTTTTACTGTGCACCTCAAATCCATGATCTTAAAATTGAATTTTTAAGAGTATCTTAAATAATAAAATTAAGATTGATATGTTATGAGTCATATGTAAACCTAGGTATAAATATAAATTTTATTTCCTGTTTTAATTCCAGAGAAACTACTATTTGGGAAAGCTATTAAATAAGTGTTTTATAAATTATTATTTCTCATTTTCAGTCATACCCTAATGATTTCTGCAAACTAATATCCTGTCTGCCAAGATATGCACCAAACCTAGTACACATTAAAAATCCTATAGGGTCCTAGATAGTTTTCATTTAATTAGTCATTAAAGAAACATTTGTTTTACCATTGTAACAAGTTTTTATGATTGTTAATAAAATAATCTGTCAACCATAAAAAAAAAAAAGTCCTACAAAACTACTGGGGTGTTGGGAGCTGGTTTGTGCCTGAACGGAGAGGTTTTAGGGGGCCTTGGTGGCAGGGCCTCTGTTCCCTTGACCTCTCAGGGAGGGACCAGCCTGGGGCCTTGATGACAGGGCCTCGGCCTCCCCCTTCAACTCTCCCCTGTAATAGCTATAGGCAAAAGATATACGTGCAGCTTCGCATGAAGGAAGGGCAGACAGCTGGCACCCATTGAATAATAGCCCAGAATGTGGGGTAGACAAGAATGTATGAGAAGGGCTCTGCTTGTTCCTGATAATTGTCTGCTTGCGCTATATTTCTTAGTTAACGTGTAACCTGTCTTATACTTTAAAATATCTTAGTTTTTCCCTGTTCCTTGTAATGACATAAACTTTTGCTATATAAGGCAAGCAATAAAGCCATTCTGGGATGTTCCTATTGAGGGCAGTCGGCTGATCATTGGGTCAGTCTCAATTCCCACCGCTCGAACTCAGGGATTCCGTTCAGCCAGGCTGGTTCCTGGTTACACTGGGGTTGTGTCAAAAAGATTAAAAAGTCGAGGAAGCCGCGGTGGCTCAGGTGGTTAAGCGCTCACATTGCAGCTCCAGGGACTAAGGATCGAATCCTAGCCCCGGCCCGTGCAGACCCATATGCTGAACTGGGGAATGCCTCCAGTTCAGTTCTCACCAGGGTGAGACCCCGGCCCAGTTCCTGCCCTGTGCAGCCCTGCACCCACCTGTAGAATAAAACTATGTGGAAAAAACAATGATGTGCAACTATGGAGACTGTTCTGGGCCCTCCCCCTTCTCTCTGTCTCTGTATCTCTCTCTCTCTCTCTCTGTCAGAAACAATAAAAATAAATCTTAAAAAAAATAATAACAATTGGGGAAAGCCAGGATGGCTCAGTGGGTAAAGCACTTGCTTTGCAGCCCCAGGGACCAAGGATCTAATCCCAGCCCTCGTCCGTGTGGACCCATATGTTGAACTGGGGTGTGCCTTCCATGAGGGAGGCCCCCAGTTCGGTTCTTGCCCCCGGTTCAGCCCCTGGCTGGAGGGAGCATGCCTCCCATCCGGGATGCCTCCAGCCCAGTTCCTGCCCTGCTCAGTCCCCATCCACCTGTGTGGAACAAAACCATGTCGAAAACTGATGATGTACAACTATGGAGAATGCTCTGGGCCCTCCCCCTTCTCTCTGTCTCCCTCTATCTCTGTCTCTCTGTCCAAAAACAATAAAAAGTAATAATTGCAAAATATGTAAACATGGGGAAGCCGGGATGGCTCAGTGGGTTAAGTGCTCACTTTGCAGCCCCGGGGACCAAGGATCGAATCCCGGCCCTGGCCCGTGGGGAACCATATGCTGAACTGGGGAGCTCCCCCAGTTCAGTTCTCTCTCTGTCTCTGTCTCTGTATCTCTCTCTCTCTCTGTCAAAAAAATTAATAAAATAAAATAAATAATACTTAAAAAAAATGTAAACATATCATAGTAATTAAAGTTCATAAATTCATAATAATTTTTAAAACTCTGGTCATCTTCAGAGGAATTATGGAACCAATTTATTATTCTTAAAATTAGCAAGTAAAAAGAAACAAACGTAGTCTACCCTCTATGAATTGTACCTCTGAATAAACAAATAGTTGATGAAGCAAAGTTCTTCTTATAAAAGAGTTCAAAATAATAAAGAAATAAGGAATGACAGAACAGCACCATTTTGCAATCCCTAGTGAAACAGCTGATCTAGGCAAGGATTATCAAAGGTCACTAAAATCATTAGGTTAAAAAACTGACTGGGTATCGTTAAAAAAAACAAAACTATATACTAATTAACATACCTTATTAATATACCGTAGTGTAAAAAGCCTTAAGAAATATTTGCAAACCGAATTCAGAAATATTTATAAAAAAAGGTTTATATACTATGACCTACTACAATTTATTCCAGAAACACATGGCTAATTAACACATCCAAAAATCAAGTAATGTGGGGAAGCCAGGATGGCTCAGTGGGTTAAGTGTTTACTTTGTAGCCCCAGGGACCAAGGATCGAGTCTCAGCCCCAATCCGTGCAGACCCATATGCTGCACTGGGGTGTACTTCCCATGCGGGAGGCTCCGTTTGATTCTCGCCCCCCATCCCCAGTTTGGCCTGTGGCTCAATGGGGCATGCCCACCATGCAGGAGGCCCCCAGCCCAGTTCCTGCCCTCCTCGGCCCCTGCCCACCTATGTGGAACAAAAGCATGTAGAAACTGATGACATATAACTATGGAGACTACTCTGGGCCCTCCCCCTTCTCTCTGTCTTTCTCTGTCTCTGTCAAAAACAATAAAAAGTAATTCTTCAAAAATCAAGTAATGTAATATGGCATATTATAATAATAGAATAAAGGACAAAATCCACATGATCAACTCAGTAGATGGAGAACAACCATTTGACAAAATCAAATATCCATTCATACTAAAATCTTTCAACTAACTAATAACAGAAGGACAGTTCCTCAATTTTATTTTATTTTTTAAAGTTATGAAAACCCTTGGGGAAGCCGGGATGGCTCAGTGGGTTAAGCACTCACTTTGCAGCGCTGGGGACCGAGGATCGAATCCCGGCCCCGGCCCGTGTGGAACCATATGCTGAACTGGGAGCTCCCCCAGTTCAGTTCTCTCTCTGTCTCTGAATCTCTCTCTCTCTCTGTCAAAAATAAATAAATAAAAATATATTAAAAAAAAAAGTTATGAAAACCCTACATACAGCTAACATCAAACTTAATGCTAAAAGACTGAATGCATTCCCCCTAAAATCAGGAGCAAGGCAGGGTGTCTGCTCTCACCATTTCTATCCATCCATGCTAGAAGTTCTAGATAATACACTAAGAAAAAGTAAACAAATCAACAACAGCAAAACCAAATAGCTTAAAGGCATCCAGATCAGAAAGAAAGAAGTAAAACTGTCTTTATTTCAAACAACATTACTGTCTATGTAGATAATCCTACAGAATCCACAATAAAACTACTATTAATAGAATTAACGAGTCCAGTGAGGTCACAGGATGCAAGATCAATATTCAAAAATCAACTATATTTCTACACACTAGCAATAAATGAACTATAATAAAATCAAGAAATAATTCCATATAATGGTATCAAAAGGAATTAAATATTTAAAAATAAATTTAACAAAACAAATGTAAGATTTATACACCAAAAATCACAAAACACGGGGAAGCCGGGATGGCTCAGTGGGTTGAGCGCTCGCTTTGCAGCGCCAGGGACGGAGGATCGAATCCCGGCCCCGGCCCGTGTGGACCCATGTGCTGAACTGGAGAGCTCCCCCAGAGTTCAGTTCTCTATCTGTATCTGTATCTCTCTCTCTCTCTCTCTCTCTCTCTCTCTCTCTCTCTCTCTCTCTGTCAAAAACAATAAAAAAAAAATGGTTGTCCTTTGAATGTGTATATTTCAAACAATAAACATGTCTTTCTTTAAAAAAGAAAATCACAAAACATTGCTTAGAGAAATTAAAGAAGTAATTTAACAATTACGTAGTTAAATTTTCCCCAAAATTAATAATATACCGTTCCAATGAAATTCCTACCAAAATCCTAGCAGGCTTATTTCTAGAAATGGATAAATTGGTGGAAATGCAAAGGACCTAGGAAAACTAAAACAATTTTGAAAAAGAACAAAGTTGAAATATTTACACATTGGTTTCAAAACTACTCTAAAGCAAATTAAGGGGAAGCCGGAATGGCTCAGTGGCTTAAGCGCTCACTTTGCAGCGCCAGGGACCGAGGATCGAAACCCGGCCCCGGCCCGTGCGGAACCATATGCTGAACTGGGAGCTCCCCCAGTTCAGTTCTCTCTCTGT
>PVKE010018545.1:0-29403 GCA_004027555.1 Craseonycteris thonglongyai | reverse complement strand
TGTTAAAAGAAGCATTTCTGACTGCTGCCGATTGTTTGTTTGAGGAATATTCTAACAAGTGTGAGATTATGTCGGTGATACAAGACCTACAGTTGTCAAATAACACAGTCACAAGAAGAATACACGCAATTTCAAAAGACTTGCAAACTCAGTTAAAGACTGACTTGGAAATATGTGACTGCTTCTCTCTGCAATTTGACGAGTCAACAAATATATCAGATACTGCACAGTTGGCAGTTATGGTGAGAATGGTATTTAGTAACTTCACAGTAAAAGAGGAGCTGTTGCAAATAGTACCAATGAAAGGACAGATGAGAGGTGAGGATATTTACAAAACTTTCAGAACATACGCTAGGTCGATAAACATGCCTTTGCATAAGTTGTCTGCGATAACTACCGATGGGGCATCAGCAGTGGTTGGTAAAAACAAAGGATTGATTGCCCTTTGCAGGAAAGATGAATCATTTTCAAACTTTATGTCCTACCACTGTATTATCCATCAGGAAGCTTTGTGTTGTAAAATA
Organism: Craseonycteris thonglongyai; assembly: GCA_004027555.1. Taxonomy (NCBI): domain Eukaryota; kingdom Metazoa; phylum Chordata; class Mammalia; order Chiroptera; family Craseonycteridae; genus Craseonycteris; species Craseonycteris thonglongyai. The sequence continues at coordinate 28,879 of PVKE010018545.1, read as the reverse complement.
CTGCCCTTTGAACATGTTATGAAAATAGTCACAAAGATAGTCAACTCTATTCGAGCAGCTCCATTGCAACACCGACTTTTCAAGGCCCTGTTAGAAGATACTGAAGATAAAGAACACGATCTCATCCTGCATACTGAAGTACGTTGGCTCAGTAAAGGTAAAGTTCTCACAAGATTTGTGAACTTAATTGAAGACATAAAAACATTTATACATGATAAAAATGAAAATTAGGATGAACTAACAGACTCTTGCTGGCTGGTGGATTTGGGTTTTCTTGCTGACACCATGGAAAAATTAGATTCTTTCAATTTGGAGTTGCAGGGAAAAGACAAAAATATAGCTGATATGATAAGCTCTGTAAATGCACTGAAAGCGAAATTGACTTTGTTGATATCACATCTGCATATCAAGTCTCTCGTGCACTTCCCATATAAGAGGAAAATGCTAGGTAACAATGAATTAAACGTGTCATTATTTATTGAAACCCTGCAAGTGCTTCAGAAACAGTTTGAAGAGAGATTTCTGCAGTTTACAAATATTGAGCCCATTGTCTCCTTCTGTATCAATCCTTTTACTTGCCAAATAAATGTAATAGAACTAGCCGCATGTATTGCAGACCTTGTTCAGGGGAAAGCAGAAGAACTAGAGTTAGAAATTTTGAACCTTAAGAATGATGTTTTGCTAAAATCCTTAATATCAGAGGGCTTATAGAACATAGTCGACAAAGAAAGGTTCCCATTTTTTTAAAAAGCGGCATATAAAATCAAATCGTTTTTCGGGTCAACGTATTTATGCGAAGCTTTGTTTTCAAACATGAATTTAATAAAATCACGATATAGATCTCGACTTACCGATGAGCATCTTAATAGTTGTTTGCTAACAGGGTTGTCGTCATACTCTCCTAATTACGAGGCACTGGCCAATGAAATGCAATGCCAAAGATCACACTGACAGTTTTTTTTTATGTTTTCTTTTGTTTTCTTAAATGATTTTATTATACGTGTGTTTTTTATTTACTTTGTATTACGTTTTGTATATATGTTTCTTTGTGTGTATATAATTTGTACAATAAATTTATTATTTAAAAAATTATTTTTGTTTATTATTTTTTATTTTTGTTCAATAAATATCCTTAGAAATAGCTGGTGCCCGCCGCCCTACCGATATTTTAAAATGCGCCCTAGGGTATAAAAAGGTTGGGAACCTCTGCCCTAAATCAAGCTTGTCCAACCTGCGATCTGTGGGCCACGTGCGGCCCAGGATGGCCTTGCATATGACCCAACACAAATTTGTAAACTTTCTTAGAACATAATGAGGCTTATGTTTGCAATTTTTTGTTGTTGTTGTTTTTAGCTCATCAGCTATCATTACTGTTAGTGTATTTTACATGTATTCCAAGACAAATCTTCTTCCAGTGTGGCCAAGGGAAGCCAAAATGTTGGACACCCCTACCCTAGATAAATAAGATTACCTTTTTAGATGTCATTATTCTCCCTTCGGATATCAAGAATTCCTATTATATGATCTCATATCTCTTCCAGCACTTACATTCTGTATTTCCAGGACTTATTTATATTCGAAGAATTTTTATTCGATGTATAAATTAAATAATTGCTTTCAGTGAATGAAGAATTCTCAAAAACTCACAGAAAAATCTAGAGATTTCTGACCACTGGTGTTTATGTTTCTCTTGAAAACAAAAAAGGTGCTGTTAAAATTTTAAAAGTTACCTAAAGTCAATACAAACAAGTAGCCAAGAGAGTTGCCACTCTGCCATACAGAACCTCGGGAAATCCAATCTATGCAGCACCAACAAAACCCTTAAGCTGACTTTACTCAAATTCAGTCATCTTCTCATAGATCCAGGGGCTTGCCGCGACCACTCATCCTGGAAGAGAAATTCTGCAAGCATCACAAGCCTGGTCCAAAGGGGCTGGGATGTCACAGTGGACAGGTACCCCACCTGGCAACAGTTAATGGAGAGTTGGAAGCAGGCAACCTTGAGAAGAGTTCAAAACATTCTTGAATAGTTCAGGTGATACATTAACTCTGATGCTAACAGTGGGAATGGAAAAGAGGAATCAAAACTCAATGTGGGAAATTTAAGGTGAAACCTGTAAAACCAGATGGATTAGATAAGGGATCTGAGAGATAATAGGACCATGTGGACCCTGCCTTGTGGGATGTGGAGAATGCTCATTCTAACTAGAAATGGGTGATTATTTTAAAGAATGGTAGAAGTGGAAACATGGAAATATATCCTTTGACATTTAAAGACTTTATTTTTAGTGATTTAGACATTTTCCTTTGGGATGTTTTGTTTTCTAAAGGTACTGACTAAATGAGGTAATCATGTATCATAAAATCCTTGGTTATGTTCAAGGAATTGAGATGCTCACCTGAATTCAAACCTATTTGACTTCTTTTCTTTATTATAAATATGTATTTTAGTTTTGCAAATTTAAGATACAGTTAGGGATATAGTCAAGAATCAGCATTTTCAACAAGTGATCACACATCCAGCATTTAGTTCTAGCTACTTAATGGTTTACTTATTTAAATATATAATTTGCTGCTCCAATTTAATGTCAGTAGAGAACATGTCCCTCAGAGTTGTTTTGTGCTGATAGCTACTACAATATAACCAGCCTGCATTCTGAGGAAAAGGGACGAGAAGGATGAGTTACTATTTGTCACATGTCTACCATAAATCTTTTCTATGGAGGCAGGCATGGTAAATTCCTTAAGGGGGGAGGGGCTTGATCTGCTCCCACCCAGAGCCATGTGGAGGCAACGTTGATTGGCAGGCACAGCTTCCCTCCTGGCCAGATCCACGGAGTGAGGCCCCAGAGCAGTGCAGAGAACTTCCTATATGCTGGCTGCCTTCTCAGAGCTCTACCGGCTTCATGGCACCTCTGTTAAACAAGGCAGGGGAAGCCGGGATGGCTCAGCAGGTTAAGCGCTCACTTTGCAGCGCCGGGGACCAAGGATCGAATCCTGGCCCCGGCCCGTGCGGACCCATATACTGAACTGGGGAGTGCCCCCAGTTTAGTTCTCTCTCTGTCTCTGTATCTCTCTCTCTCTCTCTCTCTCTCTCTCTCTCTCTCTCTCTCTCTGTCAAAAACAATAAACAAAACAAACAAAAACAAAACAAAACAAGGCAAAGCTCTTTCCTTTGCACCAGTGTAATTCCGGCAGCGAGAAGGCTCTCTTCTTTATATCTGAGCCAAGTGAGTGTAGGCGTTCATTTACTTCGGAATCTTCATCGATTCCTTTCATCCAGACAGTTCTTCCCAGCTGCTGTGACATGGCCTGAAAAAGCTGCCCTTCATCTTTTGATTCCATCGTTCTCATAAAAGGAATCAACAAAGCACCCCTGACATCTTTGTTCTGTCATAAAACCTAGGCAAGTGATTCTAGATGTATCAAAACAATCTTTACTGAGGCGCAGAGGATATATAAATCTAATAAACAAAATATTAAGCTGAGATGTGATGGAAAGGAGCTTGGGCTTGGAGTCGCCAGCTTGGGGTTCTCATCTGGGTTCTGCAGCTTGATTTTAAGCTATGTGAACACGAACAAGCCAGTTAGCACCTCTGACTCATAGCTAAGAGACAGTACTCCCTTGAGGATGTTGGGACATGTGTGAAAATGATTTGTCAAATGCCAAGAGAGGCACAAACAGGCATGTACTTGATGCAGCCTGGAAACAGAGTAGAGGCGATGTATTCAAGACTCAGGACAGCCTAAGAGGTCTTGGGAAATTTGGCCACACTAAGGAAATTGTCCCCTCCTTCACCCTCCATGAGCCGCCCATAACTCCTTGTGCCTTGGCCACCCACTGATCACGCATTCCATGGCTATTCTTTCTGCCAGCAATTCTCTGCATTTCATGGCTGTTTCTGCTGTCCACCTTTCGCCCGTCCTTCAAGTTTGCGCCTAAATATTGTTCTTCAGAAAAATCATCCCAGCTCCCCGCAAAGAGGAAGGTCTGTCCCATCATTCCTGTGATTCTACTTCATGGCATTTCTCACAGCTGTAGTTTAACAAAAACTTCTGCAATCAAGGGTATAATGTCCGTATTTATGATCCTACTCTGATTTAAAAAAGAGAGGGGGTTATTTCTGTCCTATTACTGGACAGACAGCTCTTAGGTGTTGTGACAGTGCCTGGAATAGAGAAGGCACTCAATAGGTATTTACTGTGTAAAGGAATGAATAAAAGCTACCAGGAGCCCTCATACTTCCATGTTTTTTGTATGTACTGATGCAGCTGGTAGGGAGAGAGCCTTCACCCAACTTCAATTAGATGGTCCTTTTTCTCTAGGTAAATCAATTCACAGCTTTATTCCATCAGCCATCTATTCTGGGTCCTCATTAGTACCTAAATGCTCCCAAAGTAATTTGTATTTTCTTCCATTACAGATGCTACCAGATTTACCTGAGTGCTGTTTAAAAAAAATTCTGAGGTCTGGGCACCACCCCAGACCAATTGAACCAGTATCTCTTGGTTGGAGACCTGCACCATCATTTTTTAAAGGATCTCTAATTTCAAAGCCAGGGATGGAATCCACTGATCATGATACTCTATCCTGATCATCCATTGACATGTCTATCTCTGCCAGGCTGGCTCAGGCCTTTGAAATAAAACTGTCTTAGTCATGGTCCCATTCTCTGCATCTACTATGGAACTGAACATTCAGTGAGCACTCAAAAAATATGTTTTTGAATGAATTGTTAGATGAATGTAGGTCACAAGAATAGAAGTAAGTACATCTCAACACAAGACTACTAAGACATCAGCCATGATGGTAAGAGAATGTTTCAATAAAGACAATGACTTCTAAGTATCATATCCAGGAATTCTTTGTTGAGTGAGGAAAAACTGATAATGGCCCATTGTTGACAAAATTCAAGACACTCTTTTTTCCCTCTGGTTATGAGAGAGAAACTAGATGGGGAGCTATTGTGAATTGAAGCAGACATACATTCATGAATTTCACACACACATACAAAAAGCAAACATATATCAATGGAACAATCATATTTTCTTTTTAAACACAGAGCAGCTGACCACAACTGTTTACAGAAAAGAAAAAAAAAATGAATCAAGTTCAGTTTTTCCAAAACTACTGCCAAGAACTACACTGATTTAATCAGTGGAGGTCTTCTGGTCAAAACACAAATAAATAGTTAACCTGTACTTGCTGCAAAACTTGGAGCTTTCTCTGTTGTACACTTTTGACCTGTGAACTTCTGGAACTTGTATCTTTGTGCATAGATTCTTTTTCCTGGGAAAACGGAATTTGATTCTTGAACGGCTCCATCATCCAAAATAGGTCACTGCTAGAGGGACTTCAGGGCCCTATTGCTTGGTGAGGACCAGTAAACAGGATCAGATCTTCTGACCCAGCCTGGGCAAACCTGAGACACTTCAGCCTTGTCTCCGTCTCCAGTTCAGCCATGTCATGACCCCGGGGGTTAGCCACTTTGCTGTCTTTCCTTTATAGTTTTATCATCAGTAGTACCGATGCAGTTCAAATCTACCTTATTTAATGTAAAGGTTCCTGCATTTTCATCATCCCAGAACTCTCCTCTCTTCATCTTGTTCCTGACCACATTTTAAAGACTGCTTCTTTTAGATTATGTTCATAATACAGGCAGAATGTTTCTGATTGTGGTCTATGCCCACTTCCCAGAGGAAATGGGCTTTTGATGGGCAGATAGGCTAAGAACTCAACGTGTGAACTTAATTTTATTTTTCATTGCAGTTATCTTATTAAAAAATATATTTCCTTAGGAAGAAATCCTGGCAAGCCAATTAATGTCATGCTTACTTTGAATACTTCTTTTTTTTCCATGAGAGGGGAAGAGGCATAAGCATCATTAAATTTAAATTTATAATAAGAAGTTTTATAACTATTTTTAAACTTAAAATTGGGACATTAAAAGTAAAAATCCAGTTGTTCATATGAGCACTGCTTATTCAAAGAGCACAGAAGGGTGATCACAAAATTTGACATTATTTTCAACAACACCTCAATTATTTGTTGCTCCCAGGTTTAAGAAATTCTCCTCTTACACAAAACTGATTTCCAGGAACCAAACACTCAGGCTCAGATATCTTAGTTGTAAGTGCTCTTCAGTTTCCTGGTTCCTCTGTAAAGTCCAAATTTTCTAGAAAACTAAGCCAAGGTCTATGACCTCCCCTCCCCTCCCTTCCCCTCCCCTCCCCTTCCCTTCCCCCTTTGCCTCCCTCCCTCTCTTTTTCTTTGATGCAACACCAAACTACAAGATGTCTGGGTCTCAGTTACACTTCTTCATAGTTTATATACGGGGCACTGATTTATTATAGGAACCTAGCTTGCAGAGATGTTATTAATTTTTCCAGTCACTTATTCTTGGTTTCTTTTCTTTCTTCTGGCTTTGAGGATTATGATCTAATGTCTTGTTTGCTTGAACTGCTGTATCTGTTATGGCTCCTGTTTGCAACAATCGAGCTTTCCAGTTACTTCCTTCATTTTTTGCAAGTCATCCACGAAGGCTCGCTTTCTCCAAGTTATTGCCTGCACCAAACCTTTCTGATATTCTTTCAGCTCAAAATATACTCTTGATTCTTTTTATCCAAGAACATAAAAACAAAGCGGTTTAAGAGAGTTACTTCTCAGAGCAATTACAACAGAGAAGGAAAGATATAAACACCAATCATAATAATAATAAACAATCATTACAATAATAGCATAGTATTTAATATAATAATGGTACAAACAATAATTATTGTAATAAATATATATTATAATATTACCTATATACAGGTAATATTTTAATATGTGAGGGCTGCTGGGAAAGCATCCAGCCAAGTCTATCTATACATGTGTGTACATAGCAAAAATAGGGTGCTAAAGCTCACAGACACACACCAAGTGCTCTGAGAAGTCCAGGTAGGATCAGATTGAGGACTAGCTTACTTAGAAAGGGTTTCATTAAAAAATAATAGACGTGAAGCCAGGATGGCTTAGCAGGTTAAGTGCTCACTTTGCAGCCCCAGGGACCGAGGATTGAATCCTGGTCCTGGCCCGTCACGCAGACCCATATGCAGAACTGGGGTGTGCTTCCCATGCAGGAGGCCCCCTGTTTGGTTCTCACCCCCAGGTTTGGCCCCTGGCTTGAGGGTGCATGCCTCCCATGTGGGAGGCCTTCAGCCCTGTTCCTGCCTTGCCTGGCCCCCATGCACCTGTGTAGAATGAAACCATGTCAAAAACTGATGACATACAACTATGGAGACTGCTCCGGGCCCTCCCCCTTCTTTCTGTCTCTCTCTGTCAAAAACAATAAAATAAATCTTAAAAAAAAAAATATTAGGTAAGGTGATTCTGAAGGATGAGTAGGACTTAGAAGGAGAGATGGACAGAACTCTTCAGCGGGGAAAATTGGCCTAATCAGAGAGAATCAGAAAACACAGAATGTTCTTTGGGACATCAAAAAAGTCTTGTTTTCTTTCTTTTTGTTTTTTACCCCCAGGAACTGCCCAGTACACTGAAAGAGAGAGTAGGACAGAAGACGAGAAACGGCCAAAGGAGACAGGTTGTGGAGGGCCAGGAGGCCTGGCGGACGAGGCTGGACTTGACCTGACACCTGGCCAATGGGAGCCTGCCCAGCATGGCTGGCATTGCCTCTGAAGACTAACCTCTGTGATGTGTTTCCACTAGGGTGGGGGTGGGAGCCTGAGACTCGGTGACAGCCTTAAAGGGAAACAGATCATTTCTTCCCAGGTGTCCCCACAGTGACTTCTTATGGACCTCCAGAGTTGCCTGAATGCTACAGATTTTTCATTCTTAAATCAATGTCATCAAAGGTTTCATATTTTGGGTCTTTGGCTATCTGGTCTTTTACACATGGTGATATGTATGTATTGTGAAAAGGAAATTTAATTGTTTTTTATCTACTATTAAAATATGATAAATATAGGATATACTTTAAGGAAGGTGAAGCTTTACTTTAGTTATTGTTTTTATTCACTAGCAGTTAAACCAACATCATTTATTTAATATCCCAATTTCTCTGCACCACCTTGAAATGCTACTCTCATCATACATCAAGTTTCTATATACAACCTGACTATCTACTTCATTCCATTAACGAATGTGTCTATCTGCACACCATTACCACACTTCTTTTACTTTATCTTTTTAAAATTTGATTTTATTGAGATATAATTTGCATCCAATTAAATTCACCCATTTTAACTGTAAATTTAGCAAACTTTGCTGAATGTGTATAGTTAAGTAACTAAAACCAGGGTGAAGATACAGACTTTCTATCACACTGAAGAGTTCTTGTGTCCCTTTGTTATCAATATTCTCCCTCTAGCCTCCAATTCCTGGTAACCACTGATCCAATTTCTGTTCCTATAACTTTCTAAAATGTCATATAATGGAATACTACAATAACCTTTATGCCTGGCTTCTTACACTTAGCATAATGTTTTTAATAATTTTATTTGCATATATCAAAAGTTTTTTTTTTTTTTTAATCTTTGAGTGTGAATGCTGTTCCATTTATATCACCATTTGTTTATTCAGTCACCAGTAGATGGACATTAGGACTGTTGTCAGTTTTTGGCTATTCTAAAAAAAACTATTTTGAACACTTGCATACACACCTTTTATGGATTCACATTTTTATTTCTTTTGAGTAAATACAGCACGTAAGAACTTCTGAGTGATCCAGAAAGTATACAATTAAAAAACAAAAAACTTACTATACTACTTTACCATGTGATTGAATCATTTCTCATTCCTAGAGTGTGAGCTCCAGTTTTCCCACTTTCTTATCCACACTTGGTATTGACAGTTTTTAAAGGTTGAATAATTATGCTGGATGTGTACTAGTATCTCAATATGGCTTAAATTTGCATATCTCTATTGACAATGATGGTGATTATATTTTCATGTGATTATTAGCTAGTCTAATATATATTCTTTGGTGAAGCCTCTAAATTGTTAGCCCATGTTTTAAATCAGGATGCTTTTCTTCTATCATCATCATCATTATATTATTATTGTCATTATTATTATTATTATGTTGTAAGTGTTCTTTATATAGTGAGGCCCAAAAGTACTTATACAGTGTAGGTTTATCTTCTCATGTGTCAGTGTGTATGTGTATCTATGTAAACAACTGTGATGAATTTTGTTGATTCAACTATATATCTACTTTGGGGACACTCTATATTTTCAATACAAGTCCTTTATCAGATACATGTTTTCTTTCAAATCATACTGTATATGCTGGTCTTACTTATATAAAGGTATTTTTCCTGTTATTTCAAATTCCTTACACAAAAATGCACTACGTAGTGACATGGGTGAATCCTCTTCAATTAAAATCAATGATGTTCTGATGAAAACTTTAACTAAAGAAAACAGTGGTGGGAAAGCTGGGATGGCTCAGCGGGTAAAGCGCTCGCTTTGAAGCCCCGAGGACCAAGGATCGAATCCCGGCCCCGGCCCATGCGGACCCACATGCTGAACTGGGGTGTGCCCCCAGTTCAGTTCTTGCCAGGACCTATGCGGGAGGCTCCTGGCCCAGTTCCTGCCCTGTGCAGCCCTGTGCCCGCCTGTGGGGTGAAACTATATGGAAAACTAATGTCAACTATGGAGACTGCTCTGGGCCCTCCCCCTTCTCTCTGTCTCTCTCTGTCAAAAATCAATAAAATAAATCTTTAAGAAAACAGTGGTTAGGCAATTTCTGTATATTTGACCACTGAATTTCTAAATATAGTCCTGTATCTAGTGGCCAGGCAGAGTCTATCAAAGCATCCAACTGTTTTTCTTACCCTAACTGTCTAATGCCTTTTCTTAGAATGATAGTCTGTTAGAATCTGGGTATATTGGTCATCCTTTTGCCCTGAGTTTGTATTGCTTTAATACTCTTCTGCTTTCTTAGGAAGGAGATCGATTATCAAGAACACAATAAGAACAGTGACATGATTTTTTATTATAGTTTCTTATGTATTGAGAACTAGCCATGTTGACTTCACATAATTTAGCAATGAGAGACTATGAACCTCACCAGGGACTGGCCCATCTCACTCAAATGTCAACTTCTGGATTGTGTAGTAGAAGACCTCACCCATGACAAGGACTTTAATAAATCAAATTATGGATTTTCTTGGATCAAATTATAGTAGTGACCCTTCCAATATGTCTTCATTACCTCCTGCCCCAAATCCTATGAGCACAAAGAGTTCTCTTTGCTCTTTGAGGGTGTCTCCTGGGAGAACCAGCAGAACCTCCATTTCAGATGCACTGTGACTAGACCATGGCATTTCCATGAAGAGAACTTAAATTCTCCTAGAATTCAGCCACCTGCCCATGAATCTGATACAACAAACTCACAAACATCTAAGCCAAGCTCAGAACTCTCCTTCAAATCCAGACACAAAGCAAGGGCTGTTGGGAAAGTATCCAGCTATGTAACTGTTCTCATGGCATTAACAACGCTGGATTTTTTTCTGGACAGGTCTTGCATATACAGTTGTCTGCTTGAGATTTTTCCTCAGATTTCTCCAAAATACTTCATACAAACTCATAATGTTTCCACTAAAACATGTTTGTCTCGTGAACAGCACCATCATTCATCCAGTTGTACACATAAAATCTAGGAGTTTTCATGGACAATGTCCTCTTTTTCACAGGGACGTAAAGTACAGCATAGAGACTATAGTCAATAATGTTGTAATAACTATGAATGGTGTCAGATGAGTACTAGACTTATTGGGGCAGCATTTTATAGGTACAAAAAATGTCTAATCACTATGTTGTGCACCTGTAATATAATACTGTACGTCAAAAAGTAGGTATTAAATCAATAAATGAGTGTCTACTCAGAATGTATATGTCTTCCTTCAGAGATCTTCTGTTGCGCTCCCCTCTCACTCTATTCTTATATAACAACCCCAGCTCAAGTCACCTCCTGTGTAGATCGCAGACCGCTTGAGAGAAGAAATCCTGCCTTTTTCATGTCCATGATTTCCACACGCCTAGTGTAATGCTTTGAATGTACTAGATGCTCAGCTAAAACACAGCAAATGAGTGAAGGGCGAGAGTGATCGAATGCATATCTACTTAGCCTAGTCCTGTGCTGTTACTTGGACTCGTGTGCACCTGAGCCTCTCGGCTATCTAGTTTGATGTAATGTTGTTGGCTCTCTGATATTATTCTCATTTCTAGAATGGCACCACCTATTGCCTGTTGGACCCAGAATTCAAGCTTCATACCATGGTTTGTACAGATTCCCAACACAGCGGGATACAAAGCAGACTTCACCCCTCAACCTCCATCCCCAGCCTGTTAAGTCCTCCATGGCACTAACTTCCTGCCCTGGACATGCTCCGTGCCACTGCCCCTTACAGATGTCACACTCCTTTTGGTCTCAGGATGTGTGAATATGCAACACCTCTCACTGAAGTGCCCTCCCTCTTCCCCCATGCCTTTTGGAACATAGTTATATTTTTCAGTCTGACTTCTTGTATTGCATTGGACTACAAAACCACAGCAGTACATGTTGTGGTGACGTGCTTACGGGTTTGGAGCTGGCCACACTCACCATCAGTGGACTCCAGCATTGCTAAGTCGGTGACCTTGGTCGAATTACATACCCATGCTAGAAGAGTCAGTCTGCTCGCTTATAAAATGGGAATAATGAGAGTATGCTGTTTTCTCTTTGTAAGTGGGAACAATGAAAAGGATGTTGTGGGGATTGAATCGGAGAAGGCACACAAAGAGCTTCACTCAGTACCGGGTACATGGGGAGCACCTAATGCTCAATTAATGCCAGCCACTGTAGTTCTAATGATAGTAATTGATAACAAAACTTGAAAAACCTTTGGCTATTTAGCCCACACAGATCTCTCTTTCTGAGTTGCTATGGCACTGAGAACCAGCCCCCACCCACTTTGGTTTTCCTTGTTCTCTTGTTATTTCAGATGTGTAGGTTTTTCCTCCTTCATTCAATTGTAGGTTCCTAGAGGGCATCTTACACAAAGCCAACTGCATAGTAGGGATGCTGTATAAACTTGCGGATTGGTTGATGGTTTCGCCTCCAGGCTGCTAAAATAAAACCTAATAATGTCACCAAGGGAAACAATTCAGATCAAGGGTGGGCCCTTTCTGAATCCTCCAAACCCTAATCAAGCGAAGGAGGTTTCTGCTGTAGCAGCAGACACAATGTAAGAGAACAATTCATGTCCTTGTGTAAATCAGAAGGGAAGTCTTTCCTCACATCAAGCATCCGACCCTAAACCAGAGCACGATATGTGCTGTTCTCCCTATAAATGGGAGAGTACAACACTTTCAATATTTTGCTTTTGTAAACATTCATTTATTTGGAACTTCCTTTTTGCAAGCCACAGATTTATTTGCTGTTAACACCTGTGATATGAAACTCTTTCATCATTCTGATGAGGAAAATTAAGAACCTTCACCACATTCCATACCAAACAGAGTAAGGATGATCACAAAACATCCAGAAGACTGAGGAATATAAGTGAGCAGAAGTTACTCCATTCATTTGTTCTTTCAGCTTGTTACAAATGCTTCCACTGTTTACCTTTAAGAATATATAATTTGGGACGTGGGATGGCTCAGCAGGTTGAGCACTTGCTTTGCAATCACAAGGTCTGGGGATCGAATCCCATCCCCGGCCCATGCAAACACACATGCTAAACTGCGGTGCAACTGGTAGCTGCAGGATAGCAGCGAAGGTTCTCTCCTACCATGTGAGAGGCCTCCAGTTCAGTTCTCACTGCTGCATGGCCCCACATCACTTGAGTAGAATGAAACACATTGCCTAAGATTTTATTACCCAATATAAATTACAACACCAATGTGTGTGTGTGTGTGTGTGTGTGTGTGTGTGTGTGTGTGCGCACGCACGTGGGTGTGCATGTGTGAAAGAATTTACCCTGTAAGGCTGTTGTGAAAAATAATGGGGTAATGCATGTAAAGTGCCCAGTATCTTATCTGGAACATGGTAATTACAAAATAAATATTGCTTGTGAAAATTATTGCTGAGTCTATATGGTTGCTCCAAACTACAACTCAGTTGAAATACAAACTGATTTATCTTCTCAAACTGAGGTCATGTCATAATAGTTAGAAGGACCTCTGAGTAGATACAATTTTTCAGCCAAATGGTGCACCTTGGGGAGTGGAAAGGGATCCATTAATACTGTCACTGGGACACAGGCATAAAGTGAATCTACTGTCTGAAAACCAGATGCATGGTCATGGGAAATGATCTCCTTAGGGAATGGTTTAGCTCTGGTACCTCCTTTTCCAAATTGGTTTCTAGGCTATAACAACTTAAAACCATAGTAGAACACATTGCCTAAGATTTTATTACCCAATATAAATTACAATGCCAAGTTATCAATTCTCAAATCAGTAACTGTTTTTTTTCCAAAAGATTTATTTTACTGTTTTTGATAGAGACAGAGAGAAGTGGGTGGGTTCAGAGCAGTCTCCATAGTTGTATGTCATCAGTTTGTTCAACATGGTTTTGTTCCACACAGATGGTTGGAAGCCGAGCAGGGTGGGGAATTAGGCTGGTCCCACATGGGAGGCATGCTCCCTTGAGCCAGGGGCTGAACTGGGGTGAGGGGGGGGGCATTGTGAGAACTAAACTGGGGGCCTCCCATGTGGGAGGCACACTCCAGCCCAGCATATGGGTCCACATGGGCCGGGGCCAGGATTCGATCCTCAGTCCCCGGGGCTGCAAAGAGAGTGCTTAACCCGCTGAGCCATCCCAGCTTCCAAAATCAGTAATTGTTAACTGTTTTTTATTCACTGGGGTCTCGGTCATGCCTAGTTAGTTGTTCATTCATGTTTACTTATAAGTGACACCAGGCCCAAGGTATCTGGAGAATCAAAAACTGAATGTCCTAACCAGTACTGGATGTCCAGATTTCTGTCATTGTTCATACAGAAGAATGGTATCGATACATTGTCTGGAAACAATCATGTATATAGATCTTAACTTTTTATTTCTCCTGGTCTGTTTGACATTTTTTTCTTTTTAGATTAAGTGTCTGTTTTATGGTGAGAACCACAATTAGGGAAAAAAAAAAAAAAAGCATTGATACATGCTCTCCAGTGAAAAACAACACCTGATGCATTGATATAAATTGTCGTATTACTTCCATCTTTTATTTAACCTCCCCACTTCCCATCCCCATCCACTTACTTTAAGCACAAAACCCAATGAGGGCTTAATAAATATTTGTTAACAGATATCACCATGCTGGCATTGGGAAAAATTGGGGTTATAAACAATAAAAAATATAATCCAACTCAGACCGCCTCTTTTTCTACAGAATTATTTTCATTTGTGTCACATTGAAGGAACAGAGCAATGAATTCTGTGAGTCCCCATCTATAATTTCCCTACAGGGATATTCATTTATAATGCCCAAAATGAAAAGAAAACAAATGATTTTTTCCCTTCTTACCGTGGTCCACTTCAGAGAGAGAAACAAGTTCACTTCATTTTAACTAGTCATTTCTAAATTTTGAAAAATGCCTTTCGTCTCCCCACATCTCCATTCGGTCTGGTCTCCAACCTCATTGCCATCAAGACAGCAAAAAAGAGAGCCAGGAGGAGCAGCCTTTGTCTTAACCCCCGTCCCTTCCTTTCTTTTACTGTGAAAACATGGAGGGAAAAGTAGTTTTCCTCCCTATAACCAGTGTTGCCCAGATGATGGTCCATTGACTCCTGAGTGAAGGTGGGCAAGGACTGAGCCCCCATAGGGCTCCTGACCCTGGATCATCCTTCTAAGGTGTATATTCCATTAGTCCACTCACTCAGTTCTTCTAGAATGTTCTTGGACAGCTTCTCAGGAATCATCCTCGGGTCTTTACTGAGCATCCTTCTCTCAGCTCCCCCTTTCACCCTTCTCCCCCTTTCTCTTTCATCCCCATCACATGTCCTTGTCTCTTCATCTTTCCACCCCTACCCCACTCCTTTCTTCATTTACAACAGACCACCGCGCACAATGACTGTTACATACTTAAGGACTATTTTGGAAGAGGTTATTTGGTGGCAATTTTTTCTCAGTTAAATTTCTGCTGCTAACAAATAGGAATAAAAAAGTGGAGGAAGTTCATTAACCTTTCTCTGAGTATTTTTTCCTGATGTTCCCTTCCATCTCAGCAGTCTGATAAGCACACTTCACTGATGAGTTAAGTAAACAATTAGCATTTACCATATTATGCGCAAAACTCATTATTTCAACGCTTATTTGAGATAATCACTTGAGCACCTTTTTGCTCTCAGAGAATTTACAGTCTGTAAGACAATGAACAAGTGGGAAAAAAAAAACCCACCTAATACATAATTGCAAATCATGATAAGTGCTATTAGCACAGGTATGAATTATAATGAGCCTGAAATGTCAGACTAATTTGTTTTCTTAAAACAAAATTAAACCTACCTCTGAACCCCTAACCTATTGGGCTGGTAAAAACGTCAATCTTAGTCATTTTAGGGGCCACTGCCTCCTCCTCCCTGGGGTTACAAGCAAACCCTCAAGGAAACTTGTGCGTTGCCTGGAACCTGGGGTAGGAGCCTACGGTCTTAGACCAGCAGAGCTGGGGTGGGATTGCTGAGGTCACTGAGCCGATAGGATCCTAGATGGGCTGGATGCTACATTTGAACTCAGAACTCTTAGCTGGGGCAATGAATCTAGTTCCAAGGAACAACATTCCTGTAGACACAATACAGAGACCTGCACATTGGAACTCTGACCTTTCCCTGGAATACTGTCAGGAAACTGGCACAGGCCCCATTCCGCCGTCCTTTCCCAGGGTTTGGAAATGTTCTCCTCCAACCCCCCAGCTTTGAATGCATGAGCCTTTCTTCTCTCCCCTCTGGACTTGCCAGCATAATCTCCTCTTTGAAAGTTGGCCTTCCAAAGACATGGGAGAGACAAAGAAAAGAAACTGAAACACAATAGCTAACGGGAGTCCTGGCCCCCAATTCCGATGTGGGGGGAGTTGGTTTCCATGGCACCAACAACAAGCAACTCTCTGACACCAGCCAGGTGACCTACAATTCAACTCAACTCTGACACTACCTCCTCAGAGACTGCAGGTTAAAGGTGCAGCTTGACAAGACCACTCCCCACTTCTGACAGCAGTCACAAGCCCAGCTGGTGACCTATACTTCTGACCAACCTGTTAGAGATCAGGCGTTCCAATGACCCCATGTTGGGCTCAATTTTCTAGAGAAGCTAGAACTCAGGGAATCATGGACTTACACTATTTGCCAGTTTATTAGAATAGGATAGGATAAAGGATACAGATGAACATCCAGATGGAAGACATGAACAGGGCAAGGCATATGGGAAGGGGCACAGAGCTTCCATGCCCTCGTCAGGCGCATGACATCCCCTGCAGCTCCATGTGTTCACCAACCCGGAAGCTCTGTGAACCCGGTCTTTCTGTTATTTACAGAGATTTCATTACAGAGGCATGACTAAGTCATTGGCCACCGGTAACTGAACTCAATCTCTAGCCCTTCTCCTTTCACTATAAGTGAGGGGGGTGGGATTGAAAGTGCCAATTCTTTCATCACATGGTGGGTTTTCTATCCACCAGTTTTCAGCCTTAAGTGTGGTCACCTCATTAACAAAATAAAGATACAATTATTTCTCTCAGCACTTAGGAAATTCTAAGTGTTTTAGAAGCTCAGTGCCAGAAACAGTGGTGAAGACCAAGTATAAATGAGGGCTGTCCAGGAAAAATGCAGCCATAGGGGATACCAGAATAGCTCTCTGCAGGTTGAGCAATTGCCTTGCAACCATGAGGCTCAGGGATCGAGTCCCGGTCCTGGCCTGTGCAAACCCACAGGCTAAACTGCAGCACAGCTAGTAACCACTGAGATGGTGGTAAAGGTTCTTGCCTCCCATGCAGGAGGCCCCCAGTTTGGTTCCCACCTTGTGCGACCCCACATCCACCTGTGTGGATGAAACCATGTTACAACTAACGATGTACAATTATGGAGACTGCTCTGGGTCCTCCCTCTTTTCTTTCTCTCTGTCTCTCTCTCAAACAATAAAACAAATCTTTTAATTTTTTTAATGCAGCCATAAATACCTCTATTTTTCCTATTATATGGCTGGATACTTTCTGGACAGCCTTCATATTTCTCATTCTATATCACAATGGCTTTCATTATTCTGATTCTTCTGTACCAGCAAAAAGAAATACAAATGAATATCTTAACAGATTACCCGATATAATATGCACGACACAAGCAAGTTTACACTGGAAGATCCTATAAGAAGTGAGGCAAGGCCTACCAGGGGGCAGACAGAGGTGAGGAAGCCAGATTTGGAGGGGGCAGGGCTATATGTACTCTTGGTGGGGTCAAAGGCCTGCAGGTGACCCAGAGCTCTGAGGGCTTCTAGACTGGAATGCCGGTTTGCAAGACAAGCATGCCCTTCTCTAGCAGAACTGCATTTGGTGAGAGAGACATGCAGAAAGCAAGTAAATATAATAAATACAAACCATGGTCATGCTATGAAGGGAACACACTGAGTAACGACAGATAAAATACTGATGAGAAGGCTACCTTAGGTAGAGGTGGTCATTTCGCAGATTGATCCTAATCTAAGACTTGCCATTTTTCAAAAGTGATTATGCATAAGTCAATAGAAACAAAGTATTTGGGTCACCGCATCAATTCAATTGTGTTTAGTAGCCAATGAGAGCTGAGAGATCAGGAAGCCTTTCTTCTATGTAACGTCAAGCCAACCACTCAGACTCATTTTACGGGCAAGGAAATGAAAGAAAGGAGAGCTGTACACATCGGTAATAACGATGAGGAGCTGGGACCCCTCCCCACTCTGCATAGGGGTGCATGGATAATAAACTACAGTACATTTTAGCCCAATTCCTGATGAAGTCAGTCTAGCCACATGGTCTTTTATTGGTGCCCCGTTAGCTCAGGGAGAAAGGCATCCTGCCTGCCAAAACCCAGGGTGACAGTAGCTTCCTGTGCCTCCCGGTCTGTGATCTCAGAATCACAGACAGAGCTGAAAGGTTGTCTGGAGACTCAACAATTACCCCTCCCACACTGTGTGTGCTTTTATTAAAAAAAAAAAAAAAAAAGGAAATGGGACCTCAAGTGAACAAAATTGCCAAAAATTGCAGTTGAGTTTTCATTCACAGGCATTTGAGGGACTGTTTATCCCAGGGAAGGAAATTAACTTGATTTTATAAGGTACTAAGCTGGAATCACTTTATGTCTGATCTCAGTAAAGATGCTGTTAATTTTCATGTATTTCACCACCATTAGACTGAGGGAAAAATCAGCATCATGCTGTTTGAATTCTAATTATGTTCAAGGAAAATAACTTGCCTACTTCAAAATCTCCTTGACCTCATATCCTCTCCCCCCACCAGCCCTAAGACAAATATTTTAAATACAAAATGTAAGTCCTTTCACACTGAGAAGACAAAGAGGAACCCCCAAGTGACATCTTTGTAATATCTCAAGTTTTGATTTTCTGAGAGGACTAACTCATACCTTTTGATTTGGTCCATTGCCCTATTTTGTTCTATTTATCTTTCCAGATCACAAAATATACACTTGAGTGGTTATATTACCCTGGAAGCTACACCCAAATACAGTTAAGGTAATTTTATGCGTATAATTAGTTAATGCATGCATTTGTGTATGTGTGTGTGTGCGTGCACACACATTTGGTGCAGGTATGTGTTGTTTGGGGGAGGAGGGTTAGAGGTGGGGAGCCCACCCAGAGACAAAGCTGCAGAAATTACTCATCACCATGAGAAGAAAAAGCCTGTGAACTGTCTCAAGGAGTTTGAATTTTCTCCTCTGGACACTCTGAAGCCATATGTAGGAACTCTGGGAAATTCCTTGTGGAGAAATAGAACTGATATGTAACAGGAAGGCACTACGAACCTAACTGAAATGTTTGTTCTGACCTTACACAGATGGAGGAAATGAAAAGGGACTGAGAAGAACTCCTGGGGAGAGAGGCAGCTGGAAATAAGCAGATCGAGTTCAAGACCACATCCCTGCCCTGCAGGAGCTGTCAAACCTTCACCCACGTTGACACTCAGCTCATCAATTCTCCCCTTTATGATACAAGTGCAACAACTGCAGAGTGTTAAGTGAGACAACACAACCGACATACAGAACATTCTGTAACCTGTGACAGGCCGATCCAGCAGTAAATCCTGTGGGCTCTGCCTTCGCACTATGTCCAGAATCTGACCACTTCTTGCCACTTCCATGGTCCTCATGCTGGTCCAAACCACCTTCAATTCTGACGAGATTATTGCAATTACTTCTTCTTCTTCTTTTTTTTAATATAATTTTTATTTTTCAATTAGTTTATAAACAATAGCATATCTAGTAATTTCAGGTGCATGACAGTCATTAGATATTTATATAACTTACAAAGTGATCACCCTGACATATCTAGTACCTACCTGGCACATTGCATAGTCATTACCATATTACTATGTTTCTTATGCTGTACTTGACCTGCCTGTGACTATTTTGTAACGACCAATGTGTACTTCTTAATCCCATCACCTTTTTCAACCACCCCCCTGAGCCCCTTCCATCTGACAACCATCAAAATGTTCCCTTTACCTATGAGTTTATTTCTATTTCATTTATTCATTTATTTTGCCTTTTAGATTCCACATATAAGTGTAATCATATGATATTTGTCTTTCTCTCTCTGACTTATTTCACTTAGCATAATACCCTCTAGGTCCATCGTGTTGCTGCATATAAGATTTTGTTCTTTTTATGGCTGTGTAATACTCCATTGCTGCAATTACTCCTTAATAGGGTGCCTTGTTTCTACCTTCACCCCCCACCTCCACCAGCTCTCTTCAGTCTGTACTCTACAAAGTTGCTGCAGAGACCATTTAAATACATCAGTCTGACCATGCTATTCTTCCACTCAACCCCCATCTCTGGCTTCCCACTTTCACCCAGAATAAAAGCCAGAGTCTTTCCACTGGTCTAATGACCCTGCTCCCTTCCCCATTTTTCTGACCTCGTCTCTTTCATGGGTCTCACTGCTGCTCTTAAAACAACCTGAATAAGTTCCTGTCTCTGGGACTTTGCACTTGCCATTCTCTGTCCCTGGAATTCTCTTTCTATAGCTGCTTTCTTTGCTCTCACCCTCTCTTCCCACCTCATGGGATAGCTTACCAGTGAGGCTTTATGAGATCACTCTGCATAAAATCCAGGATTTCTTTTACATAGTCAATGCCATCAATCCTTAAGTGTCCGTAATAACGCTAACATAAAGTTGAGTTTCTTTCATTCTGTCTTTTTAGATCTCCATACCTGGAGATGTTACTTTGTGTTGGGAAATGCTGAAGTGCTCCGTTTAATTAACATCTAAGTTCCTTTCTAGTCTTTTGTCATTATTCTTTAGTGCAAGTTTGTCCAACCCACAGCCCACGGGCTGCATGAGGCCCAAGACAGCTTTAAATGTGGCCCAACACAAATTCGTAAACTTTCTTAAAATGTTATGAGATATTTTTGTGACCTGAAAGTTCTGGGAGCCCAGTCTTCTTCGTTTTTATGGACAGGAACTTTGTGTTTTGTTTACTGCTATACGAGCATACCCAGTACCTGGAACAGAGGATGTGCTATACACCCAGTAAACATTTGTGAAATTATTTTTAAATAAGTGAATAAATATTATTTAGGGATAGAAGGTTTTAGAAAGTCAACATAATAGCAATTAGATTTTATAAACCTTATGTGTATAAGTGCCCCCATGTATAAAAGACAACCCCTACTTTTCTAACCTGACAGAAATCAATATACAGGTTACTCCCATGTATAGGATGGACCCCCCCCCAATTTTTATTTATTTATATATATATATATATATATATATATATATATATATATATATATATATATATATATTTTTATATTTTTGAGAGAGAGAGAGAGAGAGAGAGAGAGAGAGAGAGAGATACAGAGACAGAGAGAGAACTGAACTGGGGGAGCTCCCAGTTCAGCATATGGTTCCGCACGGGCCGGGGCCGGGATTCGATCCTTGGTCCCTGGCGCTGCAAAGTGAGCGCTTAACCCACTGAGCCATCCAGCCTTCTTCCCCCCCCCCAATTTTTGATCTAACAACTTTAGACAAAACTATTGTCTTATTTATGAAAAAAATATGGTATGTAAAGAATAACAACCAAAGATTCTAAATATATGTTGCTTGCTCCTCTAGACTTGTTGAAAAACGGTTTAATTGTATAATACATTTAACCAGGTAAGAGAAAATTAATAATTTGGGAGCTTAATAAAACTGTGCTCAAAATATGCTTTTAAGTAATTACTTCTCATACTAGGATTTTATTTGCCAGTCATCCTGTAATGGTAAATAAGTAAATAAATAAATAAGCGTTTTCGATGACCTAAAGAGAAGACGCGGAAGTATAAATAACTCTGTTAGGAAAGCAGGAGAGCTCTTAAATCAGAGCTTCTAGGGATTGCAGGGCAGGAGACCGGCAGATGGACAGAGGCCCCAGACAGGAGAGGCAAATGTGGCCGTTTGGCAGGAATGAGGAATGGGGCAGAAGGAAGAGTTTGGAGAGATTGACAAGAGTCGTGACAGATGAAACCTTGAGAGTTAACCACTGGGGGTGAGGAGCGCTGCAGGAATGAGAAGCATCTCAGAGGCCCAAGTGGTTTCTCCATATATAATCACGTGATGATCTGACGGTGCCATTAATTGAGCTGAAACAGGTCCTGTTTAGTGAATTTAATTTCATTGATGGCAACTAGTTATCTAAGAGTGAACCATCTAGTTACAAGTTCATCATGCTGAAGTACTATCCTGCAAGTGTTGTTTTTTCCACATGATTATCATTAAAGTATCTTTCAAATGTTAGCTGAAATCTAGATTCCCTTTGCTACACGTCTCTCTTATGTACCAATCTACAAATGGCAATAAAATTACTTTATAATAGTACATTTAATATAATGCAATGTGATCTAATAATATAATATAAGCCATGCTATTAATAATAACTAACCACTACTGAGCACTATGTGCCAGACATGTTGTCTACTTCTGTCCTCACAACAAACATGAGTTACCAGCATTGAGATAAGGCTTTGAATGAGTAATAACTTCCCCAGTTCACCTATAAGTGGCTGAGCCATGATTGAAACTCATGTTATTCGATTCCAGAGCCAAAGCTCCTAACCACTGAGGTCTTTTGCTTTGCTTTTTGCTTTCTTTACTCCATCTCCCCAAATCATTTGTTAAATTATTGGGAACCTTTCAACACATAGGATCATTTTTCATGTAATTTCTACTCATTTTACTTGCTTTAATGTGTGTGCAAACAAAACATCATTTTTAAATACATAGAAAACAAATTTATTCTTTCCATTCAGTCAAAGGAATTAGAGTTATGTGGGTTAGCAGATTGGTATAAGAATATTTCTTATTATCCTTCCTCTCCAAATTATGTTTACTTTTTAAATTTCTTGTGATTGAAATTTTCACTTAAATATTTGTCTTGATATGCATAATTAAATTTAGAATGATTCAAGCTTAAATGGCTAAATCTTGACAGCACTAGATTTAATGCATGAATTATAGTGATAGACTAAGATGGCATATAATTTTAGAATATCACTACTGAACCTTTACTCTCTGTTGCCTCAGCCCACTATGCTAATCTGATAGATTTAAAAAGAGGAAGCTCTGATGAGCATGAATCTGGTATTTTGTCACTCAAATGAATAAGATAACGATGGTATCATTAGGCAAAATAATAATGTGACAGTTTCATATGAAGAAGGAACACTTCTGCCAACAGAGAATTTAAATGTCAAACCCCCGGAGTCCCAGATGTTTACCAGCTTCCACCACACGGAACCCTCTGCTAACCTGTGCTCTCTGAATAACAACTTCGAAAGGTGGTGGGTAGTTACAGAGCAGAGGCCAAAACACACAATCCTTGCTGGGGGGAGGGGGGTGTGTGCAGGGAGGATGGAGCATATTCCTTTGTCCATTTGTTAAAATCAATCTGTATTGATGCAATTAGCGTATCATAATTTGGATTACTTCAGGAAGACTAAGGAAGTACAGTTCAGCTATAACCTTTGTTTTCAAATAGTTTTTAGGTACTCTTATTCCTTATGCATCTTCTATGCACATCAATTTCTTCCAACGGAAACAGTCTTGAGTGTGTGTGTGTGCGTGTGCATTGGGGTGGGCATATCTTATTGGGAGTGGATTTTTTTCTCCCCAATTAGATACTGTCCGCCACTTCCTCCTTTTGTTCCATGATTACTGGTTTACACAGCCCTGGATTTTGTGCGGAACCCACGTTCCAGTGTTTGTTCAGCCATTTACTGTGACATAATACATAGGTGTCTTGGCACCTGGTGGAACAGGTAAGGAATTACTGTTTCCTCATTCATTGTCCTTCTAAGGTCCCGCCTTCTTTTGAGTTAAGAAACACAATGTAATAACCAAGCAGGCTGGACCTACTGAGAAAGGGCTTTGTTCAGGAGGTGGTAAACTGTTTCATCCAGCTCTTAAAGCAGTCACGTGGTGCACACATGCTCACTAACGGCGAGCAGCACACAGTGCCGACGTCTTTGTGCCCTTTCCCAAATGAAGTTCTCATCCAGAAGGCTCTAAATGCCAGTTCTCTAAAATTCACACATATAACTCTAACCTTATAACTAATTCCCTTGAATGGAAAGAATAAATTTGCTTTTTGTGTATTTAAAAATGTTTTGTCTGCACACACACTAGAACAAGTATAGTGAGTAGATATTACATGAAAAATGGTCCTACGTGTTGAAAGGTTCCCAATAATTTAACAAATGATTTGGAGTAAAGAAAGCAAAAAGCAAAGCAAGAGACCTCAATGGTTAGAGGCTTTGGCTCTGGACTCAAACAACATGAGTTTCAATCATGGCTCAGCCACTTATAGGTGAACTGGGGAAGTTATTACTCATTCAAAGCCTTATCTCAATGCTGGTAACTCATGTTTGTTGTGAGGACAGAAGTAGACAACATGTCTGCTACATGGTGCTCAGTAGTGGTTAGCTATTGTATTGATAGCACAGATTATATTATCTTAGTTCACATTATATTATTTTAAATACCATTATACTGCTATATTATTCATACTAAATACTATCATAAAGTAAGTTGTAAGCAAGATGCCTACGTAACCCTGAAGGGTTTGAAGGTGAGACGTCTTTGGTAAGCAGCAGGGGTTCCTGGGTGGGTGTGTTTAGGGGTCACTCACGAGAGCCTCCAAAACAGTGACCCCGGGTCCATCACTAGAGAGTCTGCTTAATTAGTCAGAGGATGGCCCAGGATTCAGCATTTTTCAAAGCTGCCCTGGTGGTTGTCATGTGCAGCCAAGATTGAGCTGGTCCAGGCAAGAGGCTCAGAGGCCACTGGGTCTGCAGATGCTCACTGTTTGAATTGTCTATTGGCCATCAGTTACTTTGCACCTGTTGAAGGACTCACTTCATTGACCTAATTACTTAAAATTCTCAGAACACAGCAAAGCACCCCCGGTGAATGTCAATTTGTTAAAAGACTGCAGGCAAAGGGGGAAAGATTTGATTTTGTTTTTCTTTCTTTTTTGCATTACAAAAAATATCAATTGAAGCTTATTTTCAAGAGATTTAGAACGGATGTTCAAGTTTTCTTTCTTGTGACCACTTTATTATTATCAGTTTTAGAGATGAAAAAAAAAAAAGAAATTTTTAACTTTTGGGCTATTGGGCAGAATAGTTCTAATGTAAATAGAAAAATGGTGACTTCTACCAATTATTTTTGTTGGTGTTCTTATTACTTCTAACACAGTGAACAAGAGTGATGTATTGGCCTCAGTGATCACCTGATAGAACTCAAGAGATTTCTGCCTATATATGAAGAGTTTATGGCTTAAAAAAAAAACCAAATAAAAAATAGGCTCCATGTGAGGTATTCCTATCAAAGGTAAAATGAAAAAATATTTGACAGGTAAATGTTAGTATTTGCTAGAAAATGTCACTTCCATTTGGAAACCTTGGCATCTGATGTTCATAGTTTGATGTTGATGTTAAACAAAAGAAAATAAAATAAAAAAACCCTCATATTATTATCTCAGTATCAGGATCCTTTCTGGATTCAAACAGATAGAAACTGAAATAAACTGAAAGTCAATATACAAAGCATGGAATGCTTAACTGAAGGACATACCAGTTTTCCCAATTTTCTTAGGCTTGAGGTAGCCTCAGTTAAATCTCTGAGCCCAGGACAAGTTCAATCAAAAACTGGATTTTTTTACAAGTTAGGGTTTATAGTAAGGTGACCAGACGTCCCGCTTTTGGCAGGACAGTCCGATTTTTAACAATTTGCCCCGCATCCCGTGGCATTTTAAAAAAGTCCTGATTTTTGGAAAGAATGCACGACAAGCTAGGGAACGGCAGGAGATAGACCAAATTTTTAATCAAGAACCCCCTCCCCACCGTCAATGGTGTCCCGCTTTACCAATGTTAAAATCTGGTCACCTTAGCTTATAGGAAAACATTCTTGTCGGGTTTCCAATTTGTTTTTAGAAGGGGTCACAGGTTATCAGTATTTACAGCACAACTCAGAACAGGCAGGAATATGCCTGGACTGGCTAAGTGGCTACTCAAGAGTCAGAACTCCAGGCCTGGGGACAGCAGGAGAAAGGACATTCTTAGAAATGGGACAGCAAGGGATGCTGGGATAGCTCACATGTTGAGCACTTGTCTTGCAACCACAAGGTCCAGGGATCGAATCCTGGCCCTGGCCTGTGCAAACCCATATGCTGGACTGCGGCACAACTGGTAACCGCCAGGATGGTGGTGAAGGTTCTCACCTCCCATGCGGGAGGCCTCCAGTTTGGTTCCTGCCCTGCACGGTCCCACATCCAACTGTCTGGAATGGAACCACGTCACAACTAATGAGGTACAACTATGGACACTGCTCTGGGTCCTCCCCCCTCTTCTTTCTCACTCTCTTTCTCACCTTCTCTCAAACAATAAAAAATAAATCATTAAGGAAAAAAAGAACAAAATAAAAATGACCTCAAATTTCTGGTATGCATGATAGGACTTGAAAGGAAAAAATGTTGCTGCAAATGACAAGAGAGACACAGGCAGGTAAATTCTATCATATAGAATGTCATTCTCCAAGCCTTGATACTGTGAGGCCAGTAAGGACTTTTCTTATCTAAGTGGTAAAGGTCAGTTACTTCTGAGTCCTCCAATGTATTCCCTAGTGAGTACTAAGTCATGTCATTTAAATAGCTTGGGAACTTTAAAAAATTGATTGTTATTGTTTTTTGACAGAGAGACAGACAGAGACAGAGAGAAGGGGGAGGGCCCAGAGCAGTCTCCATAGTTGACAGTATTAGTTTCCCATATACAGTGATCCCTCGTTTTTCGCGGTTAATGGGGACCAGAACCTTCCGCGAAAGCTGAAAAACCGCGAAGTAGGATTTGCCCCTAGGAATTTTCTCACGGGTCGATGTGGCACCGGAAACCCATCCCGCGCCTTTAGGAGAGCCCGTGGGATGGACTCTGAGTCACCTCATCTCTTTGTTTGACATGCAGGGATCCTTCTCTCTCGCGCATCCACATGAAACAACGCTCCTTTCCGCCATGTGGCTGCCGACATGGTTGTATTCTTTCATGTTTATTTTTTGATGAATATTTTGGGAAAACCCGCGAAGCACTGAAGCCGCAAAACAAGAAGCGTGAAGTGGCGAGGGAACACTGTAGTTTCACTCTACAGGTAGGTGCAGGGCTGCGCAGGGCAGGAACTGGGCCGGGGTCTCCCACATAGGCCTTGGCAAGAACTGAACTGGAGGTACACCCCAATTTGGCATATGGGTCCGCCTGGGCCAAAGCTGGGATTTGATCCTCAGTCTCCGGGGCTGCAAAGCGAGCACTTAACATGCTGAGCCATCCCAGCTTCCCCTACTTGGAAGCTTTTAAGAAGTGAATTTCTATGTCTCTTTTCTGACCTGCAAAGAGCTAAGGGAATCAGTAAACAATGTGAAATGTAATCTCCTGTACTTCCTTGCACTCCAGTGAAAAGAATCAGACCAAAATAAGGAACGCTGTAACACACCAGAGCTGAGAGTGTCTTCCAGGCCAGTTCTTTAAAAGACTCAAAGAAATCTACATTCGACAAAAGGCCAAGCGCGCCTGATTTCACCACATTCGTGCTTGGAGTGCAGGCATGGTAGCTTAGCTGGGAGCATGAGGGCTGCCTTCTTATCTGGTCTCCCTCCTTTGCTGTGGGATTCCGGGCTCAGGATTGATTTTTTATTCCAATGAAGGGAATGGAGATGATCTCTAAAAATAAAAATAGGGGAAGCTGGAATGGCTCAGTGGGTTGAGCGCTCACTTTTCAGTGCAGGGGACCGAGGATCGAATCCCGGCCCCAGCCCATGCGGACCCATATGCTGAACTGGGGAGTGCCCCCAGTTCAGTTCTCTCTCTATCTCTGTATCTCTCTCTCTGTCAAAAACAATAAAAAAAGATTTAAAAAAAATTATTATTATCATCATTTTTTTTGGCTCAAATACTTAGATTATTTGACGCTTAAGACTCGCTTGCTTCTAGCCCCATCACTGACACTCACAGAACATAAGGCATCTGGCTTTTATATGGTATCATTGACTGGGGTTGTCTGTGATTCCAAACTGATGAACACCTGCAGGAGTATTGAATTGTGTGAAGCAATAAGGTTAGGACATATGTTGGCAGTTAGAAGAACAACGTGGGCAAGCTCTCTGAAAAGAGAAGAAATCACACATCTACCTATTGTTTATAGGCACTGAGTGTTAGAGAAAAAAGAATCTTCAGATTTATGAGTAGACAAAGGATTGTCAGTGAAACACATGATTTAGAATAAAACCTAGATACAGTAGACTCTCCGTTAATCAGAACTCAAGCAACCGGCACTTTCAAGCAATGAACAAAAGTAATCAAAGAAATAGTACTATATTTGTCTGTCATCCACCAGTCCTCATGGGTGCTGATTAACTAGAAGTCTTCTGTAGTAAAGGGAGAAGAGATGTGTAGAAGGGTTTTGGAAACAAAAGGTAACTGGAATGGGCAGGAACTGAGGCAAATCAAAACAGCATGTGGCCACATGAAGAGTCAAGAAAACATCAATAAAAAGAGGTGAGTTGGTTTTTACATTCCTCACCTAGATCATGGCCCTCAAGCTGAACAAAATAACTTTATTTCACATACTTTCACTGATTGGGTGATAAAAAGTAACATTTGTAAATATGCTTTGATTATTAGGAAAAGAAAGATCAGAAAAGAAGTGGTGTCTAAGCAGAATATTGAAAAGATGAGTTAAATTCCCAGGGAGTTTGGGGGGAAGTTTATCATCATGAATGATCAATTTACAACTCAACAACAGCACTTTCATATAACTGAGATTTCTACCTTCTCAATTAAAATACTTGCATGTGCAATGCCTATGACAAGCAATCCTACGGTTAGTGAAACATAGTATTAGATGACTTTAAGAATGGCAAATAGAAGCTTGGTGATTGTCTGAGGGAAGGGGAGGAGGGGGGAGGGGGGAGGAAGAGTGGGGAGGGGAGGTGGGAGTGGGCACCAGCCTTATGGACACACTCAATAGTTTGGTGGGTTACCTGAGGAAAGGGGAGAAGGGGGAAGGGAGAGTTGTGGGGGGAGGTGGGAGTGGACATCGGATATATGGTGATGAAAGGGGAGCCGATTCTGGGTGGTGAGCACATAATGTGATGCATAGGTGATGTGAT
>PVKE010018544.1:0-29398 GCA_004027555.1 Craseonycteris thonglongyai | reverse complement strand
GCGGTAGAAAAAGCATCTCAATAGGTGTATTGCATCAAAAGGAGAGTACTTTGAAGATGCCTGAAGTTTAAACATGTAAGAATAAATATGAAATATTCTATAAATAAATTCCAGATTTGGGGGGTCTCTCCTCACATAGAGGGTCTTCCCTGATGATCTCTGAAATCCATTCTGACACTGACCGTCACCCAAAGGCACTGGGCCTGGGGCTGGAACCGTCAAGTTCGGGGCCCGAGGAAAAGCTTGGCGGCTCATCTGCCCCTGTTCTTCTGGCTCGTGCTGGCTGTTGCTGGTCCCCTTGCCCACAGCCCTGATACCAGCTGCTTCATGTGGTTCTCTGCTTTTCATTTCCTGCCCACTTCCCCCGCAAGTACCAACACTTAGGTTTCTGATCCCCCTGGCTTTTCCTGTCCATCGCTCACATTTTCCCTTGAAGTCATGCTTCCTAGGGTCTAACGGACTGGGCTTGAACGCCTTCCACTGGCAGGTCTTCAATAGAACTCCTACTTTACTCCTGCCGCCCTCCCACCTCCACCCCAGACTTGCTTTCCCCATCCACATCTTCATCTGACTTGCAGATGTGAGTACAACTAGGCCTTGTATCCGGGAGGTAATTTGATTTCTATAAGATTGATTGATTGATTGATTGATTGATTGATTGTCTAGATGAGAGCCTGGCTTAGCTTTTCTGTTCAGGCCTTTTTGCTTTGTCTCGGCCTTTCTCTCAGATATTTCCCAGGACTTCTATCCAGGTAGCCTCCAGACATGTAAAAGGGTAATACAGTATACTCTGCTTGAGAGTGCCAGGTGCTTGAGTTCCAGTTAATAAAGAGTCCAATTACATTTACCGTATTTTCCGGCGTATAAGATGACCAGGCGTATAAGACGACCCCCTAATTTTACAGTTAAAACATAGGTTTAGGCCTATATTCGCTGTATAAGACTACAGCCTCGGAAGTGGGGGGTAGTCTTATACAGCGAATATAGGCCTAGACCTATGTTTTAACTGTAAAATTAGGGGGTCGTCTTATACGCCGGAAAATATGGTACCTGGCATCTACTAATCCCCATGGGTGCTGGTTAACTGAAAGTCAACGGTGTTCCCCAATCTTTAATTCCTAGAAATCTATCTGGACTATGAACACTTTATCCTGGGTACCTAGGTCCTTGTGCAGTTCCTGTTAGATATACATATTTTTCCTTTACCAGCTATCCTGCCTCCTGTTTATAATATGTTCCATTTCATACAGACAGATGCCCCTTAACTATATTTCTTCCTAATAAATCCCCAATTTAAATTTTTCTGGCCACCATTCCAGTTTACAGCTGAAAAGGTGACAGAAATAACACAACTCATCCTATCTTCTTTGTTGATTCAAATGACTGACAAATACTGGAATCATAAAAGTACGCACAAAACTTAAAACCTGTTGTTTTTGTTTTTGTCCTGGCTTTTGACCACCGAGAAACAGGTTAGAGGATAATTTGCAGTAAATACGGGAGTGTAACACTTCTTCATTCACACTTTTTTATTTGAACATTGGCTAAAACTCTAGACCCATTACAGCCTCAAAGGAACTGAGATGCTAAGGAGGTGAGAGACCACAGTTCTTTTTCCTCCGCCATGCTTACTCCTAGCAGGAAATGGTCACAAAGTAAAATGTGTTTTCTCCACTGGATTGCGGCATTATTGCTCTAGAAGGTTCTCAACTCTGTGTTCTTTTCTTTCATGTACATAGAAACAAATAAATGTGCAATTTATTAATGCTATGTAATTTCTATTGCTTGGCATTATTTTCATTTATTTGATTGTCTTTTGAGACTTACCGTATATTTGACATACACAAATGTCTTCTTATCAGCCAATGAATATGGTAATAAAGCATCTTAATAAAGTCAATCAATACATATATAAGAAGGATTATTTTAAAATTCTAAATCTTGCTGTTACTGCCAAGAAAACCAGCTTTAGCACATGAAAGAATTTCAAAGCCAAACTCTATATTGATCAGTCCTTTTACCAAATATTTCCTTTGCATTTTATGTTTCCAAAGAGCTTACAGTCATTCATCAGGTTTTTAATGTCAAACCTAGTAGACAAAATATATTGTTAAATTCCATTTTCCAAATTGGGACATTGAGATCTAGGGAAGGTGGAGTGTCTTCTCTGAGGCTACTACAAACAATTGAAGAAAACTGATTTAATATTTTTATTATTAAATGTATTGGGGTGACATTGGTCAACAAAGTTACATAGTTTCCAGGTGTACAATTCTACAATACATCATATATGTGTTGCATCGCAAGCTCACCACCCAGAATCAGGTTTTTGTTTTATTTGGGTTTTTTTTCATCACTATATACTTGGATCCCCCTCCCCCTGATTTAACTTTGGGGGTACTTGAGGTATTTATATAAAATTCTTGCTACATAGTGGTCACTTTACCTTATTCTCCCTCTTTTTTCTCTAAAATCAAAACAATCTGCAACTATGTACTGAGTGTGTCTCCTTTACTACCTAGCCTCTATGTGGAGATAAAAAAGAATGTCTTCGCCTCAAGGATTTTGTAAGCTATTTTCAAAGAAACACATAAATCCATAATAAAATATAGACCCTCCAAGAGAATTTGCATTAAATGACCTGTTCAGAGTTATGCACGTTGATACCAGAACGGCACCATTTGAGGGTGAAATGATCGAAGAGGTTCCACACCAAACTGATTTAGTTCCTGAGAGAGGGGAAGACAGGCCGTCCAGGAGATGCTCAGGCACAAAAGCCAGGTACCACAGTGGGCGTGCTTCCTTTAGAAGACAGGAAAGAGGCCAACTGAGAGGAAAAGGAATTTCAAGTAGCAGAAACTGTCCGCATTTATTATAACTTTGAAAATTAAGCATATGAGGGAGGACACCCAGAAAACGAAAATTCTCTTCTGGAGGGAGGGCCCCTTGTAGTACAGGTTTTCTCCACTAGGTGAGGGATCTAGGAACCCACCTGCATCCGTGTACCTGCTGGTGGTGTTGTGAGAGGCTGTGTTTGGCTTCAGTGAATTTGGGGGGGCGGGGGGAAGACCTTTCAGCGTGTTTGCCCATTTCATGATGGGTGACTCACCATGTGGCATGACAACACACCTGACACACTACACTGAGTGTTCAGCAGTTCTTGCACAAAAATGGCATGACCTTCCCCCATCTCACCCTCCCCATTCACCCGATCTTGTCCCGGCTACTTTTTGTTTGTTAGTTGCCTGGGTGAAAAAGTTCTCAAAAGAGAAATGTTTTGCTGACGTGGAAGAGGTGAAACAAAAAAGCGGCAGAAGCACTAAAAGGCATCAAAATTGACGAGTTCAAAAACTGCTTTGAGCAAAGGAAGAAGCATCTCAACAGATGTATTGCATCAAATGAAGACCACTGTGAAGGTGACTGAAGTTTAAATGTGAGACTAAATATAATTTTTTATAAATACATTCTGGGTTTTTTTTGTTAGGGGTCCCCCCTCATATAATGTATAGCACGGTGTTGAGATATGTATAGTTCAGGCTTTTTAAAGGAGAAGTGTTATCTTCATTATTTGTAATCCCTTGTATGGACTCATACAATGCTTTCGCAAATGTAATTGAAGAGAATAGAGAGACTAAAATTCTCTTCTTGAGAAGCAGGGGAATGTTAATTATTCCCACTTTGAAGATGAGAAAACTGAGGCTCGAGATGCTGAGTCATCTACATTCATACAACTAATAAACTCTAGAATCAGGATTCAAGCCCCTAAAGTTTAACGTTTTAGTCTTTCGTCTTAATGACTTTGTTATAACACATAGCTCCTGGGTGATAGCTGCCCAATTAGAGATTAATAGAGGTGGTCCAGGCCTTGGGATTCTTGATGGGTTTCCAAGTCTAGGACTTAATGGGTGTCCTGGCCAAAATATTACTTGATATATCCACATCTGAGTTTTCTTTTTTATGATTGTCAGTTCAAAACAATTGAAAATAATCACACTTACTTCCAGGAGAGTTGTAGCGATTCAATGAAATGGTATCTATATAGGGCCAGGGGATAAATGTTCCCTAAATATTAGCTCCTCCTTCCTTCCCTATGTCATCCCCTCAATAGTTAAATGTATAATCATTATACTACTTCCAACAGTCATCCCACAGCATCGTCTCACTCCCAAAATCATTCAGCACTGCTTATCAACCTTTCTAAATCAACAGAAGGGGTAAGTAATCTTTACAAGACTCCCTTTAGGAGTAAGGAGAGTTTGACTTTGGAGCTAAGCTCTACCTCTGCCATTTCCCCAGCATGTTCTAACTACGGTACAGTGGTTAGTGCTCACACCCTGCCCCTTGATTGTCTGGGTTCTAATCCTGGCTCCATTCCTCCAGCTCTATCTGCCAGGGTAAATTACTGGCTCTGCCTCAGTTTCCTCATATGTATTTGGAAATATTAATAATATCATAGTTTTTGTGTGTGCGTGAGGTTTAAATGCATTAATGTACTCAAAATACTATGTACATGTATTCAAGAAATTTTAGCAGCTGTGGTTATTTTATTACTATTATTACCATTACTTCTACTACTGTTTTGGCTCACAACAACTAAAACAATAACTTTGTTTTCATATTACAAAAGACTTTCACATGCCTTCATTTATTTGAATATTATGTTTATACAGAAAGAATGGTGGGGTAATGGTTATTATCACTATTTCATCATAGGGTATTTCTTTTAGGAGGGGAATAAATTCTACATTATTATTTAAAAGTTTTTCAAGCAATACAGAGAAATTCAAGTGAAAGGATAATGTTGACTATTACCATCTAACAGTAAATCACAGTTAGCAGTTTGGTGAACACCTCTCCGGGCACATACGTGCAGATAGATGTGTTAATGTCACAAACGGGATCATACACAGTGTTCATTTAACAAGCATTAATTGAATACCAAGCGTGGATCGGGATACTGGGGGAGTTGGAGGAAAATGGATGAATTGAAAGACACTGGTATTTAGAGGCTTTGTGGTGGATTAGACATTGGAGATGAGAAAAATTATGGGACAGACATGATTTTGTTTTGTAGGTAATTTACTTAACTATTCCTATATTAACAAACATTTAGGTTACTTCCAATTTCTTCAAGATTCAGTAAATATCTTTATAAAGACATTTGTTTTTACACGTATTCAATTACCTTCTTAGGATAAATTACAGGAAAGGGAAATTGTATGAACAAAGAGCATTACAATATACACTTTGATACACATGGTCAGTTTGTCCTCCATAAAAGCTGCACCAATGCATGTTCACATCAACAGAACAGGGGCGTGCCCATTTATCAAGCTATGCTTGCCAACCCTGGGTACCAACGATCTTTTAGAAATTTGCTTTTAATATGCTCATTAAAAAATAGAACAGGTGATGAAGATTCAGAGAGGTGAAATAATTTACATGATATCACACAACTCTAGTAGGGAAGCTGGAGAGAAAATTCAATTCTCTATTCACATAATGCTTGCTTTACTTAGTTTATAATTTTTAAGCATAATCTCTCAAAAAAGCCAAAAAGTCTCACAAAACTGAAGGTCTAAACTCTTCACAGATAG
Source organism: Craseonycteris thonglongyai (assembly GCA_004027555.1). Taxonomy (NCBI): domain Eukaryota; kingdom Metazoa; phylum Chordata; class Mammalia; order Chiroptera; family Craseonycteridae; genus Craseonycteris; species Craseonycteris thonglongyai. The sequence continues at coordinate 23,801 of PVKE010018544.1, read as the reverse complement.
CATGTCTTAGGTCTTACCTCTACTCCTGAGGGTTAAAAAGAAATAACCAATGCTTGTTGACATTCCTTTAACAAAGGGCCAAATAGGATGATGTTTAAGGAACAACTCTAAAAGTCCTCCCAATTAAAAATTTCTCTCCTAGGTCTTTGCACTGAAAACTCTATCAAGAAATTTATACCTTACAGCTAAATTATTGTACATTTAAAATTCTCTTTTTAAAATACAAAATATTCTCTGTTATGATAACAAGCACATTGAAACCATCAGCAATGTGGATTTAACAAAGTGATTTAAGAAATTATCACATTCAGAGCCCTGAAGAAATAAAGTTGACAGCACATGTTAGTTTTGATGTGGGAAGAGTCAGCTACAGAAAGCTGGGGTAGGAGAAGACATCTTATATCCAACATGTACAGTTCACAGTAGAGCACACAGCCTGCCAACCACTCTAGAAGGGTCAATACAATTCAGTCACTTCCTCCAATGAGATGCAAATTCTGCACAAAAGATGTGGAGTAAACCTAAGTCACCAATGCCTTAATTCTACTTCCTTCCTAACACAACTCCTCCCCAATGTAGCCCCTTCCCTCATACAAACAAAGGTTTTTCACCAAAGAAAATGATGTGCCCAGGAGCAGAAGGCCTTATGCAACACTTCTGCAAGCATAGCAAGGGGAGTGAGTGTTCTAACAAAGACAGTTGTGGCTGGAGTTGGCTGGATGTCGGTGCTCATGAGACCACAGATTTCCTTTCTTTGGGAACCAGCCAATCTGGCTCATCCACTATGCTCCTGCCAAATGCTTGCCAAAGAAAGGAAGGAGGGGTCTAGAAATGAACTATAGAGGAAAAGAAGGAAATTTATGTTTACTACTTCTATATACACCACACATCTTGCTAGGCATGTAATTCTCCTATGAAAGTCACATGATAATCTCTCAATTCCTGATTCCCTCACCCTCTCTTTGCTACATACAGTATTTTTTATGCTGTTTTCCTTTTCTTTGCCAGTTTTTTGGAGAAATTAAAAGGTATTCAACACATCTTAAAAGCTTTTCTGTAACAAATGGTTGGAAAAAATGGCAAATGACATCTTTCTTAGGGAACAAATGTATGGAAGATGAACACAACAAACCTTTCTTTAAAAAAATAAAATATTGTTTCCACCAAATTGTGAAGCTTATACAAACTTTCACCAGTCCTTTCTTAGTGATGCCAAACAATTAAGGTTCAAGGAATGGTTAATCTCCTGGCTAATTAAAGGTTTCTAATCATTTGTGGCCTTTTTTTCAGGGAAAACCTTTCTAACATATATAGGTCTGTATTGCTGACAGAAAATACAGCATAAGGAAGGGAATTGAACATCAGTAAACTGATAAATTGATTAGGGATCCTTTAATGCATCTTGGGTTTATCATTTGGAACATCATTTCTATGTAGATAAGGAGGACCCAAGAATCCAAATCTGATTCCATGATATACTGTGACGTTTATGATTAGAATTAATCCTGATTTGAGTTTCTTTGTCAAAGTGTATCTTTTTTCCTAAGAAAAGTAAAACCATCAAAGCTAGTTAGTAGAAAATTATGCTTCAGTTTCTATTAATAAACATCTTATAACTTTTCACAAGGTCTTTTTAGGAAGACATCAGTGATATGCACCTAAGGGAACCAATGAGAAAAGGTAATAAGAGCTTCCCTGTCCCAGTTGAATACACAAATGTCCTGGTGAACAACAGTCAGGTTCTGACTTTGTACTTGGCTCCAGAGGCACTGAACAAATAGGCTTCCTGCTTCTCACATGTCCTTGATATGCACCTAAGTTTCCAGGTGCTTAAACTCTACCCAAGAAATTATTAGAGAGTCCAGCTGCTTCGGTTAGCTGACCCAACATGAAATTACATTAGTTTGGCAGCTGTGTATTGACCCCCACAAAAACTATAATCACAAAAAGAGTTTTTGGTGCCTTATGATTTGTATACCTTCTCAAAGAATTCAAAAAAACAGCAGTTATGTTCCAATTTTCCAAAGTTTACAGGGAATTTTAGGGGAGTCAGGGTATCAAAAAATAAACAAAAATAAAGCAAGAAAAACATCTATCCATTGCCTTTATTCCCAAAGTTGTTAATTACAACAAACACCCAAACACCATGTATGGGAACCAACAGGTTCATGATGTTAATGCCCATTCAGATTCTAAAATCAGGTGATTCCATTATCTGTATATCTTCTCTTTATGAGAATTAGAAAAGGCATATCCTCTAGGGTAGACACAGTCCCATGCATAGAACTAATGCTTAATAAATGGAGAACTAATTGATTTCAGGCTTTGGCTGGGCACTTTGTTCAATATGTACACAGCACAATCATTTATGGCAGCCCTGTAGGCATTAAAGGAAAAGGAAAAGTCACATGTTCTGGACTAAGTATTGAACTTAAGGAGCAAAGATGTAGATTCAAGATTAATTGGAATTGTGTTAATATGTACTTATTGGAAATATAATTCTTATCTGTTTATAAAAATGTCCTTTTTATTTTGAAAAAATAAACATTAATAGTATAAGCATCTAAGAATGCCATTCATCTATTAAGGCACAAAAAATTAGAACTAAATACTCAGTAGGTTCTGGTTCAGGTATCCCAGAAAACAAGACAACAATTTGCTCCCATTTGATTTTTTTAAGCCCTTTTTCTAGAAAGTCTATTCTTCTACCCCTCAATACCACAAAAAGTAGGGGAGTAGGAAAGATTGAAGCTTTGGTAAAATTTGGTTGTGTCTCAACCCTTGGATTTTTTCACCTGGTTGGCTAAATCAAGTGTCTCAGTGAAGCTGAGACTATGAAACCCCAATCAGACAAGCACTTGGCAGCTGACTCTTTTATTACTCACATGCCAACAGAAGAGAAAAATAAGATGAAATAATGGAAATAAATGTGAACAAGCGCAGTACTTCTCACCCAAACTTCAAATTCCATTTTAAAAACACATACACATAGGTATCAAAATGTAGCAGTAAACCTAAAAACGAGAACAAAGGACAGGAAACAATTAAAGGGATACAATGTGGCCCAAGAACATGCTGCGATCATTATGTTATTTTCAGATGTGATCATGAAACTCTTTTGAGTGTAATGCACTTATTTTAACAGAAATCTTGAGGGGTCCATCCCAGATTGGCATTTTTACCCAACCCCTGCTGAATCAGATGTAGGCAACATTCTGAACAAAGTCTTAGGCCCCAAGATCATAAGTCTTGAGGAGGATTAATTTTGTTGTCAATTGACCCAAGTTCCATGAACATCTGTGCTCTGGACACTCAAGTGTTTTTGAGAACATTCTACTAGAGATGTAATTACTAGTTTTTTAGTAAAGAAAATGAAAAGAAGGGTAAAATTATAGGAAGAGACCTATCATACATTGACTTGAGTTTTTATTTCCTAAGATTTGATAAAATTCCACACCAGAAGACAGTACAGAGTTAAACGATTTCAGCTTCGCAGAAAGTCAGGTATCTTCTATATCTTCACTAATTCAATTTAATAATAGTTCATTGTATAATTAGAAGATAATATTATTTAGGACACACAAATATAAAAAAACACAGATGCTCCTGGAATGACAATGTGGCCATTTAAAAAGCAGTTGGCCAGAGGGTACATTCTATATAGCATAGAATTTAAAAGTTGTGAGTTCAGCTCATAATCTACTCAAATATACTATAGATTTTTATATAAAGTAGCAAGCTAAGCTAAAAAACAGCGCAGGGTGGGAAATCCACAGGTTAACAGATTTGAGGCCATCTGGTCAAACTTTTCAGTGCACCTCAAATAGTAACAAAGAGATCTTTATAAGGGTTTAGGGAATTCTTCTAGCTATTTTAACATGTACCAAAACTCCTATATTTATTTTAATAATCCTGCAAAGAAAGTACTCTTAGTACATCTGGTTTACTCTTGGGATAATGGAAGTACAGAGTAAAACCCCTCAAAGTTACAGGGTAGCAAAGGATGGAGCCAGTATTTGGAACCATGCAGTCTGGTTCTAGAGCCCAAGACTTTAACCCCTTTGCTGGAGCACCCTCCAAATGCTAGCAGGGATCAGGAGAGAAACGCAAGCCTGAAGCTACTGCAAGAAAAATAAGGAATGGCGCTTTATAAACTACAAGGGACTGGGGAATACAAGGCCCATCGGAAGGGGTCAGGTCTTACTCAATGGCAGGCAGGAATCTGGATCCTAATGTCAGATTTGGTTTTTACAGACAAGAAGAAAATTGCATTTATTTTATGGGAAATTTTGTGACTTCTACAAGCTGGAAATTATTTCAAATAAGTAAGTTAAAACAAAGAAAAAGACAATGACATCCACAGGCTGGATATTTGTAACCTCTGCTGTGTTTTGAATGGGGCAGCCCTTCAACTGTTGGGGGGTCAGGTGGCCCTTTGAGAATCAAATGAAAACCATACCACATCTCATGGAAAATTAATTCTGAACAAACACTTGCAAGTTGCCTCACATATAAATTCATAGAGTTAATACACAGATCCCCTCCTGGTCCCTGGGCTGCCTGAGACGTAATCTCCACTCCAAATAGCCAGCAAGTCATCAGTCTGTTGGTACCAACTTATTGGACAAGGGTGGGCCCCAGTTCTCACTTAGAACCCATTTCCTCTGTGGGTTGGTTGTTCATTGGGTGGGGGATAAAGAAAACCCCAGACAAAATAATAAATACTCTATTTTTCTGTGTGTAAAGCAATATTTTTGTCTAAAATTGTTAGATCAAAAATTGGGGGTCGTCTTACCATGTACTGACTTCTTAATGTTGGCTTAGAAAAGTAGGGGTTGTCTTATACATGAAGGAGTCTTATAGATGGAAAAATACGGTAAATAAAGAAACAGTAACATTGTAAGATTGGTACCAGCCTTCTGAGAAAATGAAAGACATTCCTGCATGCCTCCCACGGCAGCTCTCTCGGCCTAGTGATAAGTGGATAAAGTGGCAGATGAGACAGGCAGCACCTTTTAGAGTAAAACGGTCATGTGCAGATGGGAATGGAGGCAAACCTCTGTCTTGGCAGAATGATGAAACAAGAATTTCAGCCCAAGGTTACACACACATTCAAGTCCCCTCACCATCCTCAGGCAATGGTCATTAGCACTTTCAACATGATAAGAGGATATCTGGCCAAACAGACCTGGGTTAGCCATCCCCCTATCAGTTTAAAGAAGGCCTGAGGTCAGGCAGGATGAGGTCGCCCAGCACCTGCGCCTTCCAAATGGGGAAGCTGTCTCTACATGACATTTTGTTGGCCTGCAGTGCAAACAGACACTTAAGAGCTAGTTTGATTCCCTGCCCAGGAAACTGATGGAAGAGGACAGCCACTTTCAGGGATGGCAACAGGGTCCAAAGACTTCCCGCTGAGCTGAAGATTACTAGCAAAATGCCAGCAGGGGGACCTTTCCCCAAACAGATTTTTCTGGCATTGGTGAGATTAGGCAGGGACACCCAGCAGCCAACCTTTGTTTTCAAACAATAAAAGCCGTGAGTTGTATTAGCTGGAGTTTCAAGTTCCTTACTGTTTGCTGTGTAGCACAACTGGAGTGGGGCAAGCTTTTGTCACAAGTCTCTATGGAACAAATGAAGTGTTTATGCAGATCTTTAGCCAGAAGAGATGGTTATCAATTTCTCAAATGTTAGTCAGTGATTTGTGGAAAAGTCATGAATAGTTTGACTATGTGGATGTGTATTTCTATTTGCATACATGTGTGTGTATGTATGTGTGTATGTGTGTGTGTGCGTGTGTATATATATATGTGTGTGTGTGTATATACACACACACACACACTAAATTAAAACAACTATTTTATATCTGGAAAATATCACATATGTACACATAGGTTGGATAAATGATTCCATCTAAGGGGCCATTGAAAAAGATTTTCCCGGGAGGTCAAATATATGGTGATAGAAGGAGAAATGACTCTGGGTCATAAGCACACAATGCAACACACAGATGATATATTACAGAAATGTATACTTGAGATCTATATAATTTTACTGACTAATGTCACCCACAACAAATTTAATAATAAAAGAAAAAAATTTTCTCTGGTCAAAATTTCACTTCAGAAATAAAGATAACAACCATGGTTTGTTATGTCTCTTGAAGGTATTAGCAATTCTCAATGAAAAATATTAACTAACTTCTTATTAATATTTCCACAGCTGATGCAACCAATATCAAAGACTCACAGCAAAATCTGTGTTGAGTCCAAATTTTTGTTACACGCAATGACCAAATTATCTCTTGTCATCAAGTTATTGCTGCCCGGGGACCACAATTTCTGGTCATGTTCTAGAATGGCCCATTGACCTTCTCAAGTCCCTATTTTAATTATTGACCAATTAATCCACCTCTAAATATTTTTGATCCCTATGTAAAGTTTCTTAAGAATTACATAAAAGCAAAATACAGATTTCTTGTTTTGAAAGAGTTTAGGATATTAACGTATGCTCATACCAAGTACCAGAAAGAATAATTGACAGAGGGAGGCAAGGGAATGGGGGCATATGTGGGGTATGTGTGGGGGAGGGGGAGAGAGAGAATTCAGGAAAGAGAGAGAGGAAGGAAGGGAGGTAATGAGAATGGGCACAAACTCAAGGGCTCAAAGAAGTGGATAAGTTCTGAGTTCAGAGAAAGGATAAGTGGGGCTGAAATGCTCAGAAGAGGTCAGTGAAGGTAGTAGATTGGGGATCTAGTAGTGTCCTGAAATACGTGATTAGCTAGAAAAGAGGAGGGAGAATTCACAGGAGATGAGCAAGACATGGGTAAATGAAGAGAAATTTGAACTGACAGGAAAGAGATCTGCCTGCCCAAAAGATAAGACTTACATTCTAAGAGCAGGCAAAATAAAGTTGGATAGGTAGGAAATATTCAGATGATCATAAGTCTTGGGAATGAGTTGTCTCTGCATGAAGCAAATTCAAATGATACTGCACCACTACCCGACAAGATTGCAGACATTAATACATGTCTTAGTATTTGATAGACATTTATCTACATGAAGATTGCCCTGACTTTGGTCAGAAGGAAAAAAAATAGGAGGTCTCACAAGGAGGTGGCTGAAATCACAGATAAACAAGAGGAGAAATAGGTTCTGGCAAGAGGATGAGTTGAGTCAATAGCAAGTGTTACTATCAGACACAAGACAAATAGCTGAAGCCAAGGAATCTGCAGCTGCAAGCTGAACTTACTTCAGTAATCCCCCTAATAAAAACCCCAGCACCAAATGTTGTGAACAATAACTGATCAACGAGCAGAAATGTCCCAGGAGCCCTGCATTCTGGGTCAGTACCAAATGTTGGGAGAGGACACCTGAAATTTGATTCTGTGCTGCTATAGGCGACTCCCAGAACCCCCCAGTAAAAACCCAATCTCCCTTCTCACCAGAACAATTGTTCCTCTAGGACAGGGGAGTCCAAATATTTGGCTTCCCTAGGCCACAATGGAAGAATTGTCTTGGGCCATACAAAAAATATACTGACACTAACGATAGCTGATGAATTAAAACAAATTTGCAAAAAAAAAATCTCATAATGTTTTAAGGAAGCTTATAAATTTGTATTGGGCCACCTTCAAAGCCGTCCTGAGCCGCATGCAGCCCGTGGGTTGGACAAGCTTGACCGAGGACACTGCCCACTCTGCCAACGTAGCGCATCTAATAAATCTGCCTTTTTTTCCCTTACTTTGTCTTGTGAATTCTTTCACAACCTGCGAGCAGCAGCAACCATAACTTTGTTTTACAACCTTCGGTGTTGTTGAGACTAATTCCAGAAATGTACTGTTCAAGTGATTATTTTCTAGAGCAAGAGAATATTTCCTCACAGCAATAGCCATAGGCCCTCAGGCCCTAAGGCACTTACTTACACCTGAGTCTGTGTGCCATACTGGGAAAGAAACATCATTACCCCACTGCGTTCATGTCCGTAACACTTACAGCTACTGACTCCTAGAGCCCTTGATGCACTGCATCCTGGCTACAAACCTTACGTGGTCACCTCAGGCAGAACAAACTAGGAATCGCTCTAAGAGATGCTTAGTGTCCCCAAAAGTAAGCTACCTAGCTCTTGTCACCAAGAGTTTATCATGCATTATCCACGTGGCATAAGTATGCATTCTCATCTTGCTATTTGCAAATCCTACCTTTTTTAAAGCTAGGTGTAATATAATAGATGTACATATTAATATACCTACTATAACTGGCCTCTACACTTCACAAAAAGCATGCCTCATACATTTCTATATGCTGACATTTCTTTTCAACAGTTATTACTTTGTCAGAGGTCAAAGGTTCATAATACCTCATTTTGTCTCATGATAATCCATGATTTGAAAAGTAAAGTTTTGGTTCCTTTTCATCTTTGTTTCATGACTGTAGAAGAGATTGCTACGTGGTTCTCTCTCCCGTACCATTTCCTGTCACCTACCCAGTCATTAAGCAGATTTCTCGGCCAGGCTTTCATTCTGACAGCAGAAACACATTGGGAAGTGGGAGGGACAAGATGGGAATCAAAAGGACTTTCCTCAGAAATATTTACACTTGACCCTGAATGATGAATACATTTTATACGAAGACACAGAGTTATGAGAGAGGGTTATCTATTGTTACAGAACACTCAACACTTTTGGGGGTGTGCCTGGAGACTGAGTGAGTGGGAATGGGGGAAGAAGTGGTCAGAACAGTTGCTTAAGATCAAAATATTACATAGGTTCCAGGTATACAACTCTTTCCAACACCATATATTTAGCTCCCTCTCCCTCCTCACCCCCCACCTCCTACTCCTCACCCCACTTATTCTCAGGGAACCACCAAACTATTGACTGTGTCCATGAGATTTTGTTTCCTTGTTGCTTTCAGTTTTATATTGCACATGTGTGTGAAGTCACATGGTTCTTAGCTTTTTCTGTTTGGCTTATTTCAGTTAGCGTGATGATCTCAAATTCCATCCATGTTGTTGCAAATGGCAGAATTTCATCTTTTCTTATCGCTGAGTAATATTTCATTGTATATGTGGAACCTATGTCATGTTTACTAACCAAAGTAACCTTAATAAATTTAACAATAAAAAAAGATCAAAATATTAAGGACTCATTTATGCTAAAGACAAAATTATTTATTTATCACTCTCTTTCTTGAAGAAGTGCCTAGATGTGCTTTATGGGAGGAAATTAGAAAAACAAAATTGGGTTAAATATCTTGCATTAGAAACTGTGGTGAGCTTCCCACTAGGCATGGCCCTAGAGCTCCCCTGTGCTGTGAGCCAGCAGAATTGTGCACACTAATGGGCCATAGTTACCAGTTCAAGCCCACAGAAGGGGGAAAGCTGTGTTCTGATCAGCACCATGTCACTGACATGAAATCCTAAAACTGGCATTTCCTGAGGAAAATACTTTGCTTGTGTTTCTTGCCTTAAGGGACCCCATGCTGAGCTTCAGCTATTTGTCTCTCTTGGGTGCAGACACATTCTGTCCTCAGTGCAACAATTATATATTCTATTTGTTCCATTGGTACATTGCCCATGGAAGTTTAATCCCTTACTACTGTTCTAACTGATGCTGTGTAGCTGTTCCCGGCTCTGCCAAGTCAGGCGTAGTTGCTGAATATGCAAAGAGAAGAGAAGCAAGGGCCTGGAGAAAAAAGGGCTTTCCAAGGGCTTTCTGCCCCTCGCCCCTCCTCTCCCATCAACAAGCACACCGGACATTCTTTGACAATATAAAAATCCTCTATTGTCTACTTCTAGATCCTTCAACATTAAAGAAATCCCTGAAAAGATAGCATACATTCTGGGTGTCCAGAAAACCTGACATCAATCTTAATATAAAGCTGCTTCTGGCAAAAGAACTATACAGAAAATGTACACTTAGGAATGACTGAGAGGATTCAGACTAGAATGAATACTTACTGGCCTGCAGCAGCAAATGGTCTCTCAGAAGGAAGGGAAAGTCATTTTTCTAGAACCCAAATGGAGACAGCCAACCAGAACTTGAGAGATGAAGATGCCTATGTACTTCAGGGCCGATCAGGGAAAGAGGTTTAGGAGAGGAAGTCAAACCAAGAATGAGAGACTGCTTTTGCCCAGGGCTCGCCCTATTTATGACTGTCTGTAGGTGAAACAGATAGTCAAGAACTTGGAGTCCCTCTGTACGTTATACATGAGTGCAAGGGGTGTACATGCTTAGAAAATATCATTTGCACTTAATTGCTTTACAGACAAATCTCTACTTAACTGTTCTATAGAGATAATATCCTTATATTACAAAAAGATAAAACAGCACTCAAGTGAATTAACTTTTCTTAATTCAATTAAAACTTCATGATAGAAATCATATTAAAAAAACACAACATATTTATTGATTCTCGACCTGATAAACCAGAGATAGACTGTATGCCTTTGTAATATGTAATTGCCTCCTCACATACCCTGAAAATGTATGATGTATTATTAATTATTATTATTTATCTCAGGAGGACCAACAAAACTGTCTGCCATCTGGGAAGAACAGTGATGAATGTGAGACATTACCCTTCCCGACTTGCAAAGTTAACTTGTCACTGTGTCATGGGTGCTGGCAGGAGACATGAGACTTCAGGGTGAGAGACCAAGGACTTTATAACAACAATAGTAGTCAGTGTCAGCACGCGTGCTGGTTCCCCAAGTTCCAGTTCTCACAGTGCAATGTGAAAGGGCCAGGTGACAGCCACACATGTCAGTAGGTTACATTACAGAAGAACTATGAATTTAGGGAACATAAATATTTTATATTGGGTAGGAAGCCTGTACTGGCCTTTGCCCCAGAGGGCAACATTTTCATCATTATACTAAAGGGCAAACAGACCTGCACTTTGCTTTGGAGAGAGACTCTCTCTCTCTCCCAGGGCTGTTCACTGCACAGCCTTGAAAAAAAATAAAAATAAAAAGCCTGCAAACAATGGAGTAGCGGCACTGATGGTAAAATGAGCAAAATACAAAGGCCCGTGGAGAACTGTCTCCCTACACCATCCTTCTCTATGGTGCTTGGTTTCTCACTGTCCTATCATTATGTCAACACCGTGTCTCTTTAAACATCCAGCGACCACCGCCACATGGTAGACCCTCCTTGGTTTGCTTCTACTTCACTTTTGGTCCTTTTCAGTTTCTTTCATTGGCTTCTCTCTCTCTGCACATCTGTAAATGCTAGAGTGCTCCTGGGCTCCCTTTTCTTCCCTATCTGTCATGAACTAAATTGTGTTCCCTCAAAACGTATATGTTGCAGCCCTAAGCCCCACTGTGATGGTGCTTGGAGCTGGAAACTTTGGGAGGTAATTAGGGTTAGATGAGGTCATGAGGGTCCTCATGATGGGGTTAGTGGCCTTATAAGGGAAGACACTAGAAAGCTTGCTACCTCTCTCTCCCCCACCACCTGAATCAAGGAAAGACCACATGAGGACACAGTACAAGAATGCTGTGTCCTCACATGGCCTTCTAAACCCAAGGAGAGAGCTCTCATCAGACACTGAACCTACTGGTCTCTTGGTTTTGGACCTCCAGTCTCCAAAACTGTGAGGAATGAACTCCTGTTCTTCAAGCCACCTTGTCATGGTATTTTGTTATAGCAGCACAAGCTGACTAAGGCACTAAGCAATGAGTACTCTCATACACACTATTAGCTTTAAGCACCATATATATCAGTGGTGTCCAACCTTTTGGCTTCCCTGGGCTACACTGGAAGAAGAATTGCCTTGGGATGCACATAAAATACACGAACACTAGTGATAGCTGATGAGCTGAAAAAAGGTTGCAAAAAATCTCAAGATGGTTTAAGAATTTGTGTCGGGCTTCATTCAAAGCTGTTCTGTGTTGAAGGTTGGACATGCCTGATTCTATATGTTATGGGCTGAAATTTTAATCTCCATTCCCAAGTTTGTTTCACAAACTTCCCATTTGATCTTTCTACTCATATATTTAAGGACATCTCAAAATGTGAACATAGCCAAAACAGAACTAGTAATGTTGCCTTTCAATTCTACTCTTCTCTCAATCTTGCCGATCTCAGGAAATGCCAATACCATCTCCCCAGTTACTCAGGCTGAAAATTTGAGTCACCATGTAATTTTGGTATTTCCTTTGCTTCAACACCATAAACTGATTCATCAGCAAATCCTGCCTCCTCTGCCTTCAGAACGTGTTCAGAATGTCCTTTGCATCAACACTATCACCCTACATCAAGTTACCACCACCTTCCACCAGGACTACTGCAGTGGTCTTCTAGCTAGTGTCCTAGCTCATTTCCATCCTAGTCACATGTAATCCATTTTCCACACAGCAGTAAGATAATGTCTTAAAAATTTAAACCAAGTCACATTATTCCCCAATATAACACACTTTGATGCATTCTGCTACATTTGGAATTAAATGCAAACTCACTGTCCAACCTATAATGACTCATGATCTAGCTCTGCCTCCTTCTCCAACCTCATCTTATGTAATATACCAGCTCTCCCCTCAACTTTATTTTCCAACCTGTGGTCTATTCAAGAAACAGAAAGAATGTCATACCAGACACAGGGTCATCATATCAGAGGTTCGCCATCTGCGATATTCTGCCCCTCTTCTAGTTTTTGCATGGGTAATTCTTTCTTATTATTTAGATTTGATTTTAAATTCATTTTATTCTTGAATATCCACTCTAAAATTGTCACCTAGTCATGCTAAGGCCACATCATCCAATTTTATTTGTCTGCATGATACTTATCAATACTGAGATTTTTTTTATGTATGAATTTGATCTCTCATGAATGTTAGCTGCTTAATAATGAGGGTTCCTTGTAGATGTCTTGTTCACTGTTGTGTTTGCACTACTTTGCCAGTACTTGAAACAATAAATATTTCTGAAATTAATTCATGCTGAATGAATAAATGAATAAATAACATGTGTAAGAAGTGGCAGGGGTGGGAGTTCCTTGGAAAACAACTCAGGTAATTAACACAATAGGATCCTTTCATTGTCTTTCATCAGTCTAATTGGTTCACATACATTGAAGGTGTTCAGACATCTGGAGGCCTTTATTTTGAAGCTGAAGCTGAACTACCTCAACTTACATTTTTGACTATTGAGAGCTTTTAAACCACTTTCAGGTAAACACAGTTTCTAAGCATCCTACTTAATAAGCAATTGTATTATACTTAAAATTAAACACTATAGAAATAATTCATTGACCTGATTTTTGCTATCTGATCTTTTAAAATAATTCACTTATTTTTATTAAAAAATGATTTCCTGAGTGTCTTCTATATGTTGATATCATATAAAGACTGAGATTTTGACAGCAAACAGGGCAGAAAAGGAAAAAGTAACAAGATACAAGACACAGAACCAACCACCTATAGCTGGGCACGGGTCTTGGCAGAGCATGTAATTCTTTAATCTTTTCCTTTTCCTTTTCTTTTCTCTTCTTTTTCTTTCTTTATTATTATTATTTTTAGTTTTTCAATTGTCAGAGCTACATTCATTAGCTAATATATATTTTTCAAATATATGTGTGTGTGTGTAAAATAATCCCGAGTAATTGTGTTTTAGACCCCTAACTATTAAAAACTGTGTTTTAACCCATTTTTAAATAGTCAATGAAAAGATGAAAGAAATTACTACTATTTAATTGGAAATTTTCCAGCTGACCATTGTATCACTTTGAGAAAAACATTTAATAGCCTGGTACCTCAATATGTTAATCAGGAAAACATATTAGCAAAATAAACATCTCATTTTCAAACCAACAGGAGACGATATAATAAATGTAGAATCCCTGGGTCTTTTCACAAATGTATTAATAGCTTCACACAAAGCATTAATGATAAGGACACTGATAGAATAAAAAATGATATCTTAAATTATGTCATGAATGTTTACTATTATCTCTTTAGGATAGAAGGAAAATATATTTCTTGGACAAAATAACAGTAGGATATTCAAACCAATAGCTATTTGTATTGCATAAAGTCCTCGGTCAGAAGTGCCAGTTAAATCACATGGGTTCCTATCACTGTTGTCTTCCTTATAACATCTTCTATGGTCCGAATGCAATGAAATAGGAAACAATAACCTTGAAATTGGCCATGGTGGGGTATTTACACCACAGAATTTGGCAAACACTAGAAATCAAATTTTTCTTCATACTCACTTCTTGTGTCCCTGTACCTCCCATCAAATAACTGGTTGTTAAACCAGTACACCACTGATTCTAATCCACAGATGCATGTACAAATCCTTTCTCCTACCATTATAACACATGAACACATCACTAGGCAACCTTGGGTAATGACACTGGAATGAAGCTTTAGATGGGTCTGAATCTAAATGATGTCAGATGGAATCCAGCTCATGAAATCATACACCATTGATGAAACTTTGTAGAACAGTTTTTTCATAGGGATGGAGGGAAGGAGGGAGGGAGGAATGGAGGGAAGAAAGGAAGGATGAGCAGGAGGGAGGAGGGGAGGGAAAGGAAGCAGGGAAAGAAGAAGGGAGAGAGGGAGGGAAGAAGAGAGAAAAATACATTTCTTCCCTAATTGCCTTTCTGTTTCTCACTAATATCTGACAGTATTATCAGCCTATAAAATTCCCTTAGCTGTAAAGATGGATGATTAAATTGCATTCCTGTTAATTAAAATAAAAGATAGTTTTAAGTAAAAACAGAAAGAAAATGCTCTATTTGAAAGAGCACTGGTGCATAGATTTGAATATTACCCTCCATAAAGACAGCTCATTGTGCTAATAGCAAAGCAGTAAACAAACACTACATTATCTCTGATGTGTCCTGCCATCTATCCATACACAAAGACAATAATTTATCACAAAGAGCCACTTCTGCATACCCTTCACCAGAGAATTGGGACAGCACTTAGTGAATAGGAAGCAAAAAGCAAATAGAAATGTTTATTATTATTTTAAAATTATAGTTCCGCTTAAAATGACAGGAACAGAGTAGATCTGTCACTGTGTGTAGGGCCAGAAAACATTCTGGTCTCTGCTTTGTTTCGTTTGCACTTACAGAAAGGTATTAACTTCCACATGTCAATCTCACACCTTTTTAGTAATTAGCATGAAATATGGAAAAGAATTTAGCCTTTAGAATCAGGCAATTCAAATGCTCTATTAGAATCCTGCCTAATATCCTGCCATTACTTGTAAGACGCTGGTAGTTAGACACCTAATCTGAGGAATCCTAAACTCTGACTCACAGGGTTATATTGGAAACAATATACATGAAAGGGGCATGACACGGGAGGCAGTATATAGTAAGTCCTTCATAATGGTTCTTTTCTCTTTTCTTATTTTCATTTCTTCTCAAAAATGAGAGTGCAGTCCTTAACTGGCCAGGACAAGAAAATAATGGCTGCAGGCCAATTAACAAAATCAGCCAGATAATTAGCCCAAAAGAGGATATAATTTGAATCTTATTTATAATTCAATGTGGAGTTGATTATGCTAAAGAAAAAAAAAAATGTCTTTTAAAGTTTCCCTTTCAGTGGTCTTTAGTAGTTATTTGGGTTTTTTTGTTTGTCTCCAACCTAGAGGGAAAAAATCCGGAAGCTCTTTTAATAAGACATCTGTAGAAAAAGTTTAGAGTGCACAGTTCCTAATTCGTGACAACCTCAGTAATGCACAAAGAAGGAAACAATTATCACTCTATAGTATTCCTATCACACAGGATGCTTATTGTGTACTTTGTCAACATCTAAATTCAATCCTCCCGTACCTATGGAAATCTGATAATAATAGTAATAAGAACAGTAATAATAACAAAGGCATTAATAAAAAAAATTACACACACCTTTAATTTACATTCATGCCTTTCTTTTGGAGTTTTGAAATGTTTTTCACATATGAGTCTACCTAGCCTTAGAAAAAATGAACATATAATTAACCACAGGTTTGCCCAAACAACAAGGTGAAAAATAAAGTATTTAGAGAGAGAGGCTCAGTAAAACAAGAAGTTCTTTTTATTAGAGAGAGAGGTTCAGTAAAACACGAAGTTCTTTTTGGAAGTTCTTTTCTTTTCATCACTCTTGAGTGGTCACTGGGCATTGACTTGAAGGGTACTTAACTCAACATGGAAACAAAAATGCAGCTCTCTGCCTTGTGTGCAGCATCTCGCATTTTAGAGAAGAGTATGTGGAAGAATAGGTGTTTTTGTATGAATAGAACATATACAGACAATAATGCAGCCTACTTCTATTTAGCCTCTTAGGTCTTTAGCTAAGGATTTTAATATTTATTTCTCACCTACAGGCTCTTTTGAAATAAGAACATAACTGCATTTTCAGAAGCATGTTTAATTTTTCAAGATATTAATATTTTATAATATAGAGTCATACCCAACAAATACTCTTGTAGGCCTCAATAGCTTTATCAAGGGAGACATTTTGATAACTCTGTCTGGAAATTAAAGGTATGGTTAGTATCTTGTACTGAATTCAGTTCTTTAATTTGCTAATTGACCTTCCTTTTTGTTACACATGGTTTCAGCTACTCTGCATTTTGACATATGGTGGTGTACTTGCACACACATGCACACTCAAGATAGCCAGCAAATACTAGAGAGCTCTAATTTAGGTGTTTAACGTAGTAATACACTCAACAAACCACCTGAAAGTAATGGAGTGGCCTGAAGCCCACTCTCCTTCAACCCACTCTTCTTTTTGCCAATGTGTTTTTCCATCCCCCAAACGGAAAGAATATATGTTCTGTCACAAATATGGCTGGCATTTGATTCAATTAATCTGAAGCTCTAAATAAAAGAACTGAAAGGGATGCAATTTGAAAAAGTGCCCTGGTCAGTTACTGGAACTTATGATCCCCCCCATCTGAGATAGGCGTTCACATTCTCTAAAATGCTGATTTCAGAAAATTAATCTACAATATAGATTTCTGCCCATATCAAGCTAAAAGATGACTCATTCTTGGCTTCTTGCAGGGATTGCTTTAGCAGCGCTAAGCTTGACACAAGGCCAATGTGAATTTTGGGGTACTAGCTAGAGGAAATGCTAACCCCAACAACCCAACACCATAAAATCTGAATAAATGATGAGCTTATAACTAAAATTATACAAACCTCAGAGTTATTAAATGTTTAAATGACAGCAGTACAGAATTTACATGAAGATGGATTATCATAATTTTGTATTCTTGAAATTGACAAAGCAATAACTTTTTGTCATTCAAAAACTTACATCTGAAAAAAGGCAGATGCCTTTGACTTGCTTTAGAAAAGTCACACAATATTTCTCATTTGAAATAATTAGCCTTTTAACTTTTTGCATAATATAAAATAATGCATATATATATATGCACATAAACATGCATATATTATACTATAGTATACACATACATTTTTTTAAAGATTTTTTTATTGTTTTTGACAGAGAGAGAGAGAGAGAGAGAGAGAGAGAGAGAGAGATACAGAGACAGAGAGAAGGGGGAGGACCCCGAACAGTCTCCATAGTTGTACATCATTGGCTCCTCTACATAGTTTCATCCCACAGGTGGGCGCGGAGCTGCACAGAGCAGGAACTGGGCTGGGATCTCACCCCGGTGAGAACTGAACTGGGGGTACTCCCCAGTTCAGCATATGGGTCCACACAGGCCGGGGCCGGGATTCGATCCTCGGTCCCTGGGGCTGCAAAGTGAGCGCCCAACCCACTGAGCCATCCCAGCTTCCCCTATTTTTAAAAATGTTTTGATCTAAGTATATTTTTATCATAATCAGAAGAAGGCTTTTCTTTCCATAACTTATATTAATTATTAATTAACTGGTTTACCCATCTGTTATGGGATGAATTGTGTCCCCTCAAAAGATATGTTGACATCCTAACCTCTGATACCTCTGATTGTGACCTTATTTGAAAATAGGGTCTTTGGAGATGTAACCAAGTTTAGATGAGGTCACTGGGGTGGGCCCTAATCATAATTGGTGTCCTTACAGAAAAAGGAAAATGCCATGTGAAGACAGAGACACATGGAGAATGCCACACGACAACAGTGACAGAGATCAGAGTGAAACAGGTGCAAACCAAGGGATGCCAAGGATGGATGGCCAACTGTCAGAAGCTAGGGAGACATAAAGCATGATTCTGCCCAGAGTCTCAGATGGACCATGGCCCTGTTGACACCTTGATTTCAAACTTCTAGCCTCCAGAACTATGAGCAGATAAATTTCTGTGGCTTTAAGGCATCCAGTTTGTGGTACTTTGTTATACAATCCTAGTACACCACCCCACTGGTCATTCAACAAATATTTCTTGAGGACATTTTATGAGCTTGAGCTTGAGCTAGCTGCCAGAGTTTGACAATGCTGAGTTATATAGCTGATGACCGTGCCTTGTCGTGGAAAAACAATCAGATAAAACATCTAGGGACGGCACAGAACGTTGTGGGAGCACAAACCTAAGGTTTCCAATAGAGGGTCATGGAAGCCTTCACACTGAAAGTGGCCCTATGCTGCAATCTGAAATGAGGAGTGGGAGTTAGCCTAGAGAGTAACAGGGGGGAGCTGGTTCTAGGCCTGGGAAATCACATGGCCAAGACCTGAAGAACAAGAGAGAAGGCTTCAAGATTCAGTGCATTGTTAATGTATCAGGAGACAGATGCCACTGGCCAGAGATGAATAGGACCTATTGCGAAGCTCTCTGTGAGCTACTTAAAGGGTTGCAAATTTTCTTTGATGGGAGAGAAGAGATATTTAGGGATTTAATTAGAGGATTGCTATGATCACATATATATTGAAAAAGACCATTCTGAAGGGGGAGGAGGCATCAAACATATGGAAATGAAAAGAGAACTGACTCTGGGTGGTAAGTCATAATGCAATACATAGACGATGTAATGTAGTATTGTACACCTGGAACCTATGTAATTGCTACCAACCAATGTCACCCCCAATATATCTAACAATTAATTAAAAACAATAAAAGAAAGAAAAATGAAAAAGACCATTCTGGTTGTAGTGTGAAAAACAGGTTGGAAAGTGAGAGAGACTGGATACAGGCAGCCTGGGATACTGGAAAAACTGATTGAATTCAAGAGGCATTGACTTGCGGTGACTCACGGTTTCAATTCCCAAGCATTTTCACACCTAACTTTATATTAGGCTCCCACCAAACTCCAGAGACAAGTCCAAGAGGGATGACACCTCACTCTACCTAGTCAAGAACACTGGCATCGCAAAATAAAGCCATGTGTCCAGATCCACACATCTGGTTGACAATGAAACTGGGACTGCAAATGTCTGTCCTTCTCTTGCCCTCCATTATATGGAAGTTCACAGGGCCCATTAATTACAATTGTCCTGCCATCCCAGGTTGGTATTACTGTGGAAAGCCAGGAGGATGCACCATAAAGGCCATTCAATGCTGCATAGTTGGGATAGAGCACCTGGCAGGGCCCTTCCCTTTCCTCTCAAGCACTTACTTGCACAGTTCCACCAAGGAAAGGAAAGTAGCTCCTAGTAGCCACTGGACTTCAAGAGGAAGACACCTCGACATTACAGGACAGGGGTTAGAGAAAAAGAATAATTTTATCCTGTTACTACCTCTGACCATATCACTATAAAATATATGCACTTTAATAGATGAGCCATCAAAAATTGCTGGTGGAGTGGGCAGGAAGAGGAGAGGGGGTGTCCTTAAACCATGTCTTCTTAGCCCACTCATGGTGTCTTTAGCCCTAGCTGCAGCCACTAAGCAGAAAGACAGCTACAGTAGGTCTCACTTTCATCTCAATCAGAGTTTCTTTTTTATGTTAGTGTATCTGTATTCATAAATGGGAAGATTTTGAGCTACAGAAGCTTTCATTCCCAGCAGAGACTTGTTAAAAGTGTCCTCCAACCTCCAAGAATGCTCACAATCTCATGCTCGCGAATTTGTACATACATGCATGCATTCATGCACACATGCACACACACACACGCATGCATATTCACACACACACACTCCACCCTAAAGAGAGGAGCTCAAAATGGATTAAGGACCCACAATCTATAAAGGGGGCAAGTAGAAGGGAAAATGTCAAGCTATCTCTTCTCTTGCTTTTGGTAAACTTGCTGTGGGTATTTTTTTCCTTCTTTGGGTTCATAATATAGTGACAAAGGCCTGTAGTCATCCTTCTCTTGAAATTCAGTTCTTTGGAAGGCTAGTAGCCCTGGTGCTATGGCCACATTGAAGGAAGATATGGAGAGCTCGGATTAGGCTAAAACTGCCCTGAGCATCTTATTTACACACTTCCTGTTGCAGCTGGAGAGGTAAAATCCAAAAGCCCCAGTTCAGTGTGTTGACCTAGGAAGAAGGGTCTAAATCAAACTTGTTCAACCTGCAGTGTGCAGGGCATTTGCAGCCTAAGGCAGCTTTAAAGGAGTCCCAACACAAATTCATAAACTTCCTTAAAATATTATTAGATATTTTGGGACCTTTTTTGGCTTCTCAGCTATTGTGAGTGTTATTTTATATGTGACCCAAGACAATTCTTTTTCTTCCAAGGTGGCCCAGGGAAGCTGAAAGGCTGGACACCCCTGGTCTAAAGAATCAAGCTGCTCAGTTGTTCTGTACGCTAGACTTCTCACTAAGGAAACAAAGAAATCCTAAATTGATCTTATATGGGCCTGCCCTGCTTCCTGGGATAGGCATCTACATCGATGTTTGAAACCAAACCCAATTAGCCATAGAAATAGAATATTTATTTAAGTATCCCCTCTGCATGTCTCCTTGGTGACCGCACACATGTCTGGTGAGGACATAGAGATGTGGGATGCAATCCATTTCTCCTTAGAGATTTTCTCCCCATGTCAGATGAAAAGCTCTTTTACAGATGTTTGTTAATTGAAGAAAAGCAGTAGAAGCCGGCAACGCATAGTTAAAACACTGGGATGTTGGAAATACATTGATTTGTACTTGGCAGTGAGAAAACTGAAGAGGTAAACATCTTGCTGAAAACAATAATCAGTGTGATGGAAAATGAGTCTCCTTCTCCAAGTCTTCAGCTTTAGGAATCAGTGCCACTGTGGGCTGTGTCTTTGTTTGCATTAATGAAGGACTGTAGATGAGCTGAAGTCACCACTTGGATGGAGACAGCTGGGGCAAATCTCTCCTCTACAGGACATGATGGCTGATCAGGGCAGCCTTGGGGAATAGCCTTCTGAGGAAGGCACTGTCATTTGGATGAGAAGTAAGTTCTAAACTCCAACAGCTCTAATGTTGGACCATCATTCTGTACTCTTTGAAAGGTGAGGAGACATTAACCTTGTATCTTGGCCAGATTTCATTTCACTATATTCTTCTTCCTTAAATCTGCCTCTAGCAAGAGCAATTGGACATTATATATTGTTTTCTTTCCAGCTCCTGAAGTCACAGCACTGTTGCTGCCTAATAGCATTTTAAGGTGGATTAAGTGGTTACATACTCTGTCATGTCATCTAAACGGGGTGTGTTGGGGGAGCAGGGGGAGGGCAGGTATACTAATTCGTCAACAGCTTTTATCTCTTGCAAAATCCACAGAAAATATATAATCCCTACAAAATCTGCAGAGTGTTGCTTCTCAGCATTGTCTTCATTCATTCTATAAGCAGTTACAGAGTACCTACTAGTTCTAGTTTTGAGGAGAGACAAAGATAAACAAACTCCTTCCTTGGAGTTTGCTACCCAGTAGACATAGGCACGTAAAGAGTTAAGAAGAGTTGCAATAGAGGAACATCCAAGACACAGTGCAAGCATAGAGAAAAGGATTAAACCTTTCTAACAAAATGAAAGACTAATATGCTCAATAAACAGAACCCCTAAATCAATAAATCACAGAGTATTTATGGGGCCCTACCATCTTACTGTGACAATATTTTTCAAGAAAACTTTAAAAATTAGCCAGGGTACAAACATATGCCAGTGGACTGATGTGGCTGATGAGGACAGAGAGAGAGAAAGGGAGAGAGAGAGATATAGATGATAGTAAAAAGGAGTCCCTTCTCATCGAAGAATTTGGGAGAATAGTGACGTGATTAAAGACAGAAATAAATGGTACAGGGGATGTGTAGGCAGAACATTCCATCAAGAAAAAAAACCCCACAGAATCAACAAAGAGGTAAATAAAGTAGGCTGAAACAGAGAAGACAGATTGAGTCAGACTATGACAGTGGTTTATGTCATGAGTTCGGACTTAGTTTGTCACACAGATTTTTATAGATTTTTGAGTAGAAGAGTGATGTCAACCCTGGATAGAAGTTGAATTGGATAATTCCTGTGACTTATGTACAATATATCAAAACTGCACAAATGATTCCTAAAGACTTAGAATTGAGGCAGCAATACCTCAGTGAGAAATAACTCAGTGATACAAACATGTAAAGACAAAAGCCAGGAAAGCCAGTGGTGAAACGAAGGCCGGGAAGTCACACAGACCTGCTGTGGGACCTTTGTGAAATGAGAGAGTGTCAATTATTTTAAATGTCATTTTCTTATTGGCATAATAGGGATAATAAATAAAGCTTATCGTATAGGCAATTAAG
Source organism: Craseonycteris thonglongyai (assembly GCA_004027555.1). Taxonomy (NCBI): domain Eukaryota; kingdom Metazoa; phylum Chordata; class Mammalia; order Chiroptera; family Craseonycteridae; genus Craseonycteris; species Craseonycteris thonglongyai. Next base: position 1,221 of record PVKE010018544.1, on the reverse strand, counting down.
AGGATTAAAAGAGACAATACAGGTAAAAAGCCTTTGAATGGTTCTGGCACATTGTAGATATCTAGAAAATATTAATTGGGGAAGCTGGGATGGCTCAGGGGGTTGATCACTTGCTTTGCAGCCCCAGGGTCTGAGGATCAAATCCCGGCCCCAACCCATGCAGACCCATATGCTGAACTGGGGTGTGATCCCAGTTCAGTACTTGCCCTGGTCCATGTGGGCAGTCCCCAGCCCAGTTCATGCCCTGTGCAGCCCTGTGCCCACCTGTGGAGTGAAACTATTATCAAAAACTGATGATGTGCAACTATGGAGACTGCTCTGGGCTCTCCCCCTTCTCTCTGTCTCTGTCTGTCTCTCTCTTTGTCAAAAATAAAGAAATAAAAAATAAATATAGAAAATATGAAATACTTTTGTTGTGGTGGTAATTATCATTGCCTTTGAAACAAGAGCTTACTGGAATGAGAGTTCGTAGAGTACAATTTGAAAATAGGTGTACCGATTCACATCATAGATATAATGAATGACTTAGGGCAGCAGAAGGAGGGGTGGGGACAAATGAAATATCAGTGAAGTCCTCCATAAACTCAGACTTGAATCTAGTGTCAGGCTCCAAGAATCTTCTAAGAGAACACTACTACACCAGTGCTCCTCAGAAAGTACCAATTAATTGTATGGAAATACTGAAACGCTATTTTTGGCTCTGGGAATTTGATTTGTCATTGTTCAAACTTGGTACATGGCTAAAGAATGCTTTGAAAGGAGGAAAAGTAATGAAGGCATGAAATACAAGAGCTCTGAAGTTAAAGTATAACCATGTTCCCTAGCTTATACTAAATTAAGTTGCCACATGTCACTTATGCAAAATTTCATTATATTCAAGTTTGCATTATGGAGGTTTTCTGGAATGAAGGGAAAAGTGAGGAAATGCATTTAAATGTCCTAACTTGTGTTCATAAATAATTCCATTTCTTTAGTTTAAGGATGTTTCACAGGTAATTGCATTGAGAACAAAAGAAATAAATTTCCACTATTTTATTTTCCCAGTCATTAGTCAAACTTCTCCCTTAAGTTCCGCTCTGAGAAGGTAGTAATTCATTTGTCCCTTTAACAACACAGTTCTGAAGAACTATAAAAATCCAGACTTAGTATCAGTGAATTTTCTTTAGTAAGTATAATAGTAAAAAAGGAAAGGAGATAAAACTGTGTTTAAGCATTTTTCTC